>MVGT01004510.1:356064-367733 GCA_002174775.1 Macleaya cordata
CTAGAAGAACAAAATATATGTATGTATGTAATCTGATGGCAGACAAAGGAATTAAAATGAGATATACTAAAGCATGTGAAATGTTTCCCTTTTGCTAATGTTTGATTTTATGATGTTCATGTTTAGAATGCATCAAAATTCTTAATACAAAAAATTTGTACTCAAAATCTTCTTGTTCCTTTTCTATTTGATTCTTCTTGTACTTTTTACTTTTAATATTTCTGGTGCCTTACAACAACAATTCGTAGACTATAAATGACTCTAAAACACGTTTAGAACTTATCTAACGTTCTAAACTAGAGACGGCATATACTAAGGAGCATATCTTAATGGGTTTGTTGTGATCAGGGTACTTGTTCAAAACTATTTTCCATCTATTGTAGATGTAGAATGTTGTCTTGATGACCAGTATAAGAATTGTGAGGTACCCAAAGAAGGACTACATGCGAGGTAGTTAACATGTTCGCAGACATGCACTTACTGCAGTTCATGATGTTTGGATGGAGAATGTTGTCTGCACCACAGAGATTAAAGGAAAACTATGGCTACAAGATTGTCAATGTGATGGAATAGATCTTCTTAGTTCTGGGGCTTGATATATATATCTAGTAAACTCCAAGTCTCATTCATATAATCATATTGCATATATATCTTCCATTGCTACTGTCCAAATTAATTTTGTTGGCATGAACAAAACTAAAATATTGATGATTAATTCTTGTGTCCTATGAATTTTTCCAATTCCTTTTATCAAAGAATATTATATATGTTCAAGGAAAGATTCAGTACACAACTTAATTATCTCATCTCTCTAATTGTTTCAACAAATGAGGTCCACCTCCTAATTGTACCTTATCCTCTAAACAAGCAAATTAAAAATCAATGATACATATATAAGCAATAAATGGAAAGATCGCGAGCACAATATAAGTATACCCTAGCAGCTTATATGACCCCTCGTTAGAGATAAATCGGTCTAGCGAGAGTATATCTCAATCCCCAACAAGAGACTTATTACATATGTGCGAAGTTAATAACGAATCAATAAGGCTCNAAGTATTGTACCACCTGGGAGCATAATACTAGCTCTACCAGAGCCTTCAATCAGACTGGTCGTACCAGTGATAGTAGTCACGCAAGCCTTGAACATACTCAAGCTCGTGAAAAATTTACTATCACGGAGGATTGTATGGGTCGTAGCACTGTCTGCTAGACAAACATCCTCGCCATATTAGCTTTTGTTTGGATATGTCTCTGCTTGGACCAATATCTCGGGATATGCCTCTGTTTGGGTCCATATCCTTTAAAAATAAAGCAAGAATAAGCATATACACAAAACGTTTATATTATATATAAACAAAAGTAGTACAAGAAAAGTAGTACAATTGGTATGAACAATCTCATTCCCTAATTGTATAGCAAAACTCAAATTGGTGTGAACATGCTCACCCCCCAATTAGTTTGCTTACATCCTCTCCTTTTAGATCGAGAAACATATCTGACAACTCCAGGTGGGTATCATCAGTGGGAACACCATTACAAATATAATTTGTCTCGGCACCAATTTTGGCTTTCTTACATGAAGCCTGATACAAATCGACTAGGTGCGCAGCCGTATAACAATTATGCGTCAGGTGTCCTTTCATGCCACAACGATAGCAGGTTACATCTCTAGGGGGGTTATTCCAACCTCTCCCTTTTCCTTGCTTCGTTTCGCCTCTATCCCTCTCCTGGGGATCAACGTTATCCCTCTTTTGGAGATTTTGTGTAGCATGATTTGTATTATTCTACTTCCTAGAATTATTCTGTCGGTAGCGTCTACCGCGCCTACCTTTATAACCAGGTCGTCCACATCCCTGTCCTGAAGCATTCGTTGCATAAGCTTCAGGCACAGACGTAGAACCAGTGGGACGAGCCTCATGGTTCAATAACAACAATTCGTTATTTTTCTCGGCAACTAGAAGGCCGGAGATCAATTCAGAATATTTTTTAAACCTACGCTCTCTATATTGCTGCTGTAACAGTACATTTGAGGCGTGGAAAGTGCTGAAGGTTTTCTCCAGCAGCTGCTCATCATTAACAGTATCACCACACAACCTCAGCTGCGAGGTTATTCTGAATAAAGCCGAATTATATATTCTGTTACTGATTTGAAGTCCTGCAACCGCAGGTTCCTCCAATCATTCAAAGCACTAGGATGTATGACCATCGACAAGTGGCTAAATCTTTTCTTTAAACAATTCCAGAGGACTAACGGATCTTTCACCGTCAAATATTCAGATTTAAGTCCATCAAGGATGTGGTGCCGAATGAAAATAGTGGCAGCAGCAGCACGACTCTCTGTGGTCGGCTGATTTCCTTCCCGGATAGTATCTCCGAGTTGCTTAGACGCGAGATGGAGTTCCATATCCAGGACCCAGGAAAGATAGTTGTTTCCAGTGATATCTAAAGCAACAAACTCAAGCTTCGTTAGACTCGACATTGAAAATAAGACAACACAAGTATACCTTTCTGATTTTGTGAAATGCCCAGAAGCTTCAGGTTGATCACAAAATGTCGAGGTCTCGATCTGAAGAGTGGTAAAGACTCGTGCTAATAACGTGTTATAATTTCTATGGCACATAAGATACAAATACAAGAAGGTATATCGAGAGAAGTGGGAAGAGAGTATCTCTTATTCACTGATAATATAAACACATTCGTACAATACTCATAACATATCTCTCTGTAAGCTTACAACTTTTCTCTCAACATATATATATAAGGTTAAGTTGATTCACTCACAAAACAAAGGAGGGCAATCAAATATATAGAGGAGGGTTCATGTGAGGAATGCACCCTCATGATACACGTATAAAATATGTGTTATGTGCATGGGCATATGGACGGTGGACCAGCCACATAGCCTTATGCGTCATAACATAGTTGTATATATAATGCAGAGAATTAAAGATCTAATTTTGATGGGAAATGGCCCGAACTGCGGAAAACAACTGAGCAACTGTAGGGATTCGGGCTTTGCCCAAAAAAGGCATGTCACCTCATCTGTCTCAATGTTCTTCATGGTGTAATAAATATACCGACATCCACTCAGTAATTTCAACACATGTTGCATTGCCGTGCTACCTTCCATTTCCTTCAATTTTAAAGCAGATCGTACATTGTAAATTGTGCTCATGGTGGAAGCATTAACTTCAAAATTCTTATTTATTGTAACAAGCACATCACGTGGCTTTACTCCGAATTTGCTCAAATTAATCAGTACTTGCCTTTCTTCATCTTTCAACCTAGCCGCGTAAGCATGACCGATTAAAGTATGAGTTAATTCATGATTATGCTCACCTCAAACCACTTTCAACTTCCATTTATCTCCTTCAAATGGGACTCCTTTGAGTTTAAATGGCAATCGCATTTTGTTGTGCTAGTTCTTCTTTTGTTCACAACACCATTGTCATGTGGCTTAACACCCTTTTTTGAGTGATCCCGATAAACCCCACTTCTCTCACATCCCAATTCTAATCTTGTTTTTCTTCCTCCTGAAGCGTTACTAGACTTAAGGGTCAGAACAATTGACTTACGATCTCTACCGACCTTTTGACACCAACTTACGAGGGCATCTCGTGAGGCGAAAACCTACAATAGAAAACAAATGCATACATAAGAAAAACATAATTTCTTATAAAATTAATACGATGATAAAGCCTACAAGTCAACCAATATTTTATACCTCGTCGGTTACAAAAAAGGTTGTCAAGTCAACTTTGATGGAATGGAATTTGTCTTCCTCTTTAGATTTCGACATGTCGGTGTCCAAATCTTAGGTCTCGGGAACCATATCCGGAGTATCGGTATCCATTTCAGCCTATAACAGCATATAAAATAATTCAAATAAAAATAACACATATAATGTAAAAGTAATTAGAAAAGGGGAAAAAATAAAAAATTTAACAAAAACTACGAAGGTAACTGTTGATTTCAGTAACACAAATCGGTACCTTGATGCCAATTTCAGCAACAAAAATCGGTACACACTTGCCGATTTATTAGTACATAATCGGGACATTGGTACCGATTTTGAGAACTTCAATTTTTTTGCTTAAAATTTAAGTCGGTAGTGTGATGCCGATTTTTGTGACTAAAATCGATATTTCGTTGCTGATTTATAAGTATATAATTGGAACATTAGTGCTGATTTTGAAAACTCCAATTTTTGGCTTAAAATTTAAGTCCGTAGTGTGTTGCCAATTATGGGGCCTGCCAATAAAATTTTGGGGGGTGCTTTTGAGATTTCCATTAAGGATGTTGTTAATAGGAAAACAAAAGGCTTTAAGCGCAAGCCCAATTGTTAGTTTTGGAAAAAAAAAAAGGGAAAATGAAGAATAAAGGATAGCATTAGTTCTTCATGCAGGTCATAGATCGCCCTACCTGCTATCTCGGTCATCTAATTTCAGATCTTTCAAACGATCGCATAATCAGATACCTCTAGTGTTAACAAAGTAATCTGTTATTGTATTTTAGAAATTTCTTCTCTCACTACAGTTAAGAGTAGACTCTTCTTCTTACATACAGGGGTGGAGCCAGAAAATTTTGCAAGCAGGGGCCAATTTTTAACAAAATTTTTTATTTCCACCCCATTTTATTCTAATTGACACCCTGCTTATTCGTATATCTTATTTACACTGGCTTGTGGGGCTATGTAGAAATGATTGAAAAAGCTATTTTTGTGAGGATATCTCATCAACATGTAGATCTCCTCAAAATTTTGAACATAAAAAAATTGATTCGAATTTTAAGATTTCTGAACTATTCATTTTATCATTAATTTCAATCAATTTTTGAAGAAATTGACATTTTATAAAGACTTGATCTTTTGTGTGGACGATTTACACTGTAAACTGAATAGCCTTACTAAAAATTGTCCCTTAGATCATCTCTTTGTGGGACCTATATGTCTGTGTATATAGAGTGTAAAAATAAGGGGTTATGTAGTAACAAGAAAATGTGGAGTGGAAATAAAGTTTGTCATTCAAAACTATATTATTTTAGAGATCTAAATTTTTAAAGAGGCCATTTCAATAAAAGACTTAATTTGTGCTTTGCACATACAAAATGGTAACATGTAAAAGGGGGAAATCCAAAAGGTTTGGGGGGCCATGGCCCCCCTAGGCCTGTATATGGCTCCGCCCCTACTTACATAGTATCCAAAGCTGTGATTGACCATCTTTAACGTACAAATAACTCCAGCAGCATGTTTGAAGTTACAAATTGTAATTTACTGAAAAAGATTTAGAAAACCCATAGTTGACCTTATGAGGTGTGTGGTACATACAATGAGGTAATTTAGGACCATCCAAATCTATTATAATATACTATATGAGAAGTCTTAGGTTAACAAAACCCTCTCTCTTAGGTGTGGGTTAAAAAAACCTACATTATAACATATGACCCAATTTAAAACAACTAAATTTTCTAATAAAAAAATTCAAATTTTTTTTTAAAAGAAGCCCCCGTGCCTTGCACGGGATATAGGGTAGTAATATACTATAGGAGAAGCCTTGGGTTAACAAAATCCTCTCTCTTAGGTGTGTGTTAAAAAAACCTACATTATAAACAAATGACACAATCTATTATCTATTATTGGGTTAACAAAACCATCTCTCTTAAGTGTGGGTTAAAAAAATCTACATTGCAAACATATGGCCCAATCTAAAACAACTAAATTTTTTAATTATATAATAAAAAATTCAAATTTTATTTTTTTAAAAGAATCCACGTCCCTTGCACGGGATATGGGGGATAGTGATGCATTAAATTGCGAGGAAATTGACTTAGCTCCAGCAAAGAAAAGGTCGCAGCAAGCATCTACTCCTTAATTTGTTGTCTGCACAAAAACTATATTACCCTGGTGTCAATACCTCTCCAACCGGATCTACCCGCCAATTGCATTAGATCATTTGAGCTTAATGGGACGTTTGCTCTAGCAATTGCCGAAATAATTGATGTCTTTGCTGGGAAGTCCTCTGTTGCAAGAAGCAATTGCCAAAATATTTAAAAAAATTTACCAAACTTTATTTGGATCGCTTTGTTACTCTAAAATATAGGCTAAATTTAGTAAGTCAAATTTGACTTTTACCCTTGGACTGTTGTAGATGGCCTTAGTAAACAGGTTAGAGTTAGGGTTGAGTATTTTAACCCGTCAACCCTAGCCTTAGCCCTAGCCCTAGCCCTAGCCCTAGCCAGGTCTAAGTTGGTTATTAACTGAAACTGATTGAAGTAATTATATATATAATATAATATATATATATATATATATATATATATATATGGCTGGTTTATATGCTTCATTACTTTGTTGTTGATGGATAAAAAACAATCATTAGAGAAAGAGAAAACAATAACATGTTTAAGTTACATACTACTCGGTCTTTTATGCAACAACACTTAATTGCTTTGTTTTTTTATCTTGTATAAATATATTCTGGAGTCAAACTCCCAATAATTTCTCTTAGCTGTAGGATTCTTTCATGTCTATTTTTAGATGGACAAATTAGCCTCCAAGTTTTTCATAAAATCTAATCAAAATTCAAAAATAATCATCCATGCAAAATGCCCTTGCCAAATACTAGCAGAGATAATACCAGAACACAAAAGTAAAAAATATATAAAACTAATGAAAATAAAAAGTAAAAAAAAATACTTACTTGTGCCCGCGAGAGGATAAATCATTATGGCAATAGATTCCTGAAATGAAAGAAAAAATACAAACAGTAAGGTTAAACAATATATACAAACTATAACCATAACAGAAGAATTTTTCTCAAATGGTAAGATACAAACAAATTTCTCAAAAAAAAAAAGAGATTAAACAATATATACAAACTATAACTTTAGAATCAATCAGAACCAGTAAAAAAGAATTAAAAAAAAATAGTAATAAGAAAAAGCACATGAGAAGGCAGTTTTCTGAAAATACAGAATGCTACATGATTGAGAAATATCTCTCTAAAACAGTTAACACAAAATCATGATTTCTCGACTTGATTTAAACAATGTGTAAGTTTTCCAGGGATGATCTCTACTTGCACTCAACACGACACTGGAAAAAAGAAGTGAGGAAGAAATTAGGCTTTGGTTGGGTTTGTGTTTGCTGGGATTTCAACTAAGTTGGGTTCCAAACTGGCAAACCCCCTGTTCAGGCATTGTGTCAGGCCAGACATTCAAGAAGCAGACCGAGTTTTCAGTTCAAACTTGGGCTAAGGGTATCGCGCTTCTGATTGGCCAGGTTTCGAATTGAGCACTATCAGACCAGAGTGCATTTCATAGATCAGGGTCAGTATTGGGGTTGCAGGGCTTGGCAGATCAACAAGTTAAGAACGAATGTCTTTAAGTTACTCTATGAAGAAAAAAAAATTCTTGTTTGATGCTTCTAATGTTTTTTTATGACAGGTCTAACCTCTAAGCATCATTCCACATGAGAAGTTAAAATAAGCATGGCATGCTAGTCTTAAGATGCATCAAAAGAAAATGCTAGGGGGAATAACTTGGACCCAAAATTCTGTGCCAAAAGATTAAAAAGGAGTAGTGCCACCTAACCCAACAAAATCTCAGAAATACCTTTCACAACTAACATGGCAGCATTTTGGTAAAATACATTCAAAACAAAGTCTTCAATGTTATACTCCAATCAGCTGTCCATTGGTTAGGTCAGCATTTGGGTGATTTTATTGGGTTGAGCAGCATTTTCCATTGACTAATGCCAAGGAACCCAAAAAGTTGACCCTCAGTTGTAACCATTTTGATGTAGCAGTTGAAATGCAAGCCACGATCGATGGCACACTCCATTTCGACTGCCACTCAGGGTCAAATTTTTGGAATGCATAGCATGAATTTTAGACTGATTTCAAAAGTAAAGATGAAGCAAACAAATTTTAAGATTGAAATCCATAAACATGAATTCTGTTAGAAGAGAGCTGTAAAAAAACTGTTCACAATGAAAAAGGTTACATGAGAAACAAAAACTATACATGAAAATAAAAACATACACCTAATTTTTTTTAGAAACTGTTGTTCTAAATACATACAACTCAACTCTAAAACCCTAGAAGAATGTTCAAAACACACACAACCCCTATTACTCTATTAGTGTAGATAGAGAGGGAAAGTAAAACTGTTGTTCTAAATACATAAAACTCAACTCTAAAACCCTAGAAGACATCAAAACCAATGAATCTTACATCATCTTCCGCTTCCTTTTCTAACCAGAGACATTTAATCTTCTTCACCAACCCAAATAAAACAATACAGCTCAAAACCCACTTTGATCAAAACAAGAAATAACCAAAATCATCAAAAGTGAGTTAAAAGAATAGAGATTAAAGGTTTTACAGCCCACAGAGGGAAGTATGAAGGCTATGCTAAGAGATTAAACAGAGTTTTAAAGGAAAAAAAACACTTAAGAAAGAAAAAGAATACCCTAACCAAGCAGTAGAAGAATGTTCAGAAATTTACACCTTACTGTAGATGTGAGAGAGAGAGAGAGAGAGAGAGAGAGAGAGAGAGAGGTCTTAAATCTTTAAAGGAGACATGAAAACCAGGAGGAAGAACAAATCTATAGAAAACATTTAACAAAAGAAACCCTAATAGAACGGTACAAGAAGAGAGATTGGAGCTTTACCCTGATGAGTATTGACACAGAAGAAGAAAATGAGAGAGAACTTAAAGCTGCAGAGGTGTTTCTGGGGAAAGAGATACGCAGTGCGAGTTGGTTGATGGTAGAGTGGGGTATTTGAAGAGAGAATGAATAGCATTAACTAGCCATTTTACTCTCTTTTCAGAGGTGCAGAATTTGTTGACCAACGTTTTTTACCCGTTTTATCTTCATCTCCCCTGTAAGTTACCTTCAGGTTTACCCGTTTTGTTGACCAACGTTTTTTACCCGTTTTGTTGACCAACGTTTTTTACCCGTTTTTTACCACTTAAGAGTGTTCATCCACCCACACGCGCTTTGTGCATATGCGTTATATGTCCAAACGTGCTATGCGCTTTGCATGATAAATTTATTTTACCCCCTCACACGCTCTATGTGAGTTGACAAATTATGCGGTACATTATTATAGGTAATAAGGTGACTAACTTGAGGATATACGTGGCATTGATGTTGATCTGGACGATGAATAGATTATCGTCACAAAAAATTAGCCCTTGGACTATCTCTGTATAGGCGCACAAACACATGTTAGTAATGTGTAAGAACAAAATAAGTATTAAGTGGCCCACTTGGGGACTATACCTGCACTTATGTTGATCTACATGATGAATAAATCACCATCACAAAAAAATCAACCATTGGATCAACTCCATGCGACCTTATTGGCAAGTATAAACCAAGTGTAAAGAAATAAATTATGTTATGGAATATATCTGGTATTTTAAAAAAGTTAAAAAAATTAATAAAAGATATATGGAGACGGAAGGTGTGACAGCTCCAAGCTGTCACGCCACCACACCCCCAAAACCCACTCTCTCGGCCCTTCTCTCTCCTAGATTGCCCGCCTAAACAGCTTAAGGGGGCAGCCCCTTTATAAGTACATAAATGATATTTAGACGGATGGTTTTACAAAAGTGGTACTAGACGCTTATGTAGTAGGGTGGGACCCACCACTTTACCCCTTGGGTTTCCAACTTACATGGCAGTGGAACCGACCATGCCACATAAGCATTTAATTTGCACCCTACATTTTCTTCTTTAACACCCTTAACTTATTCTTACATCCTATTTACACCCCTTAAATAGAGTTCACATAGAAATGAAACAAGGGTTAGTTTTGTCCATGGACAAGATTATGATAATCATTGCAACAGAAAAACCTCATCACGCATTCTATAAAGTTTAACCCCACAAAAAATTGATTGAGATTTTAAGCTTTCTAAATCATCAATTTTATTGTTAATTTTCAACAAATTTTTGTTTGAATTAAAAGTTTCAAAACAGCGGGATATTTTCTGAGGATGATCTGCATGGCGAAGAGATTATCTTTACAACATATCAGCCCTTGGATTATCACCATGTGAGTCCTATAGGCATAGTGTAATAATAAGTGAGATGTTAAGAAGAAAAAAAAAAAGAAGGGGTGCAAGTAACCTTTTTATGTTTTCTCAAGTGCCATAAATGTTTCTTTGCATTTTTTCCCCTGTTGTACAGAGGATGTTCAAGTCTATCTTACTGAGGGAATGTTATTACCTCATGTAGTTTCTTTTACAGAGAACTTTTTATTACAAAATATTCACTCCTCTTCGCACCTGTTGGGCTGTTGGTTTTGGGACCTGGATCAGGAAGTTCGATCTTTGCTTGCGGGCTTCAGAGAGAATTTCGCCATGAGAGCTATGTGGTCTGATGACCACAGAGGTGATGGAAGAGCTGTGTACTTAGTGGCAGATTGCACGTCGAGAAGTTCTAGTAGACCTTCAACCGCCAATCTATCCGCTGTTTCATAACATTGAAATCAAAATTACCAGACATGAATTAAAAAAAAAAAACTACCACACAGTTAATTACCAATTTACCATTAACCGCAATCAACTTCAATTTTGGTAGAAATGCAAATCAAACTCAGCTTCACAAGAATATCAGATTTCAAGAGCAAGAGAAATCTTTGGTTTATCATTTATTTGGTCTGGAGTCAAGTATTGGTAATAGGAATTTAAATTTTGTAACGTAATGTGAACCAATGGAGTTTTTTGGGGTCAGTTTGTCTGAGGCAGACTCGATATCAGAAACAAAAATACATCCTACATCAAGTTATTTATTTTGATCGGTTACACCGACTATATTTGTATCTTCATTACGTTGGATAGGAAGCATGGCAAAAAAAAGAATGAACAACATAAATACGGAAAACCTCAAGCTAGCACTACAAAAAGGAAAGATGATGAAAAATCACAAATTCCCCACTCTGCAGCACAATTACAAGATGCAAATCAGTTCTGGAATATATGGAATAAATGCAACAACCATCCGCATGTTAAAAATCCCACCAACGGAAAATGCAATCAGTCATCCTATGTGTAATTAAATAATCACAAATCCCATTATCCCAAGAAGTTGATGAATGGCAACTTCTTGAATATAGGGAATAAATGGAACAACCATCCGCATGTTAAAAATCCCACCAACGGAAAATGCAATCAATCATCCTATGTGTAATTAAATAATCACAAATCCCATTATCCCAAGAAGTTGATGAATGGCTACTTAAACTTGACCAAGTTGATAAGAAATTGCAATACCTGTGTAGAAAATGTAATCTATTGCTCCAAGGAAATACGGTGTAACGATGGTGAAATGAGGCTCATTTGTCTCGGGGTTCATCTTAATTTGTTGTTGTTCAGAAATAGAATCACCACTATAAGTCCTTGATAAAGATGAATATGCACTTACCTGAAAAGGAAGCCTCTCTGGTCATTAGACATTGGGGAAGACAAAATGCAAATTTCTTGAGACTCGTCCGTAAAAACGGCTCAGAACACATGGATAGAACCCATGATGTTAGGATCCTCAAAACTACCAGAACATATATATCTTCAATCAATGTTTCCATTGAATCATCATCGTCATCGTCATTCATACCTTAACTCAGGTAGATTTCTAACATTATTAACTAAGAAGACAA
>MVGT01004510.1:368127-383795 GCA_002174775.1 Macleaya cordata
TTTTTTCTCGTACAGCCGGTATCTTACAAACCTTTGATCTTAGCAAGTCTATGAACCACAGGAAAAAGGGTTAAAAAAAACAAAACAAAACAAAACAAAAAAATAGAATGCCTACCAGGGGGAGTTGGTGAGAAAGCTTGAGATGTTGAAATATTTCAACAGGAGCACCAGCCAATTCTTCATGATTATGGTTCACACTGCCCATTATTAAAAGATCATGAGGAGCACTGTAGTACAAAACCACAAAAGGAGAACTGCATAAATATTTGTCAAATGCAGATAAAATATATATGACGCTTTGAAGGCATAACATCTTAGCATACAAAATATTTACATTCGAGAGCAACTTCAGGGTTCTAATGCATGATAAGCTTGAGGTTTTATTTAACAGACATATAGCATGTACATATATTTCTAGCATATGTAGGTTTTTTGCATACACAGTTGGTACAGGGTATCTGAGCCCACAGGAGACAAGTCTAAGAACAACTTTTGGTGTGGAAGAACTCCCCCGTCCTGTCAGAACTTGAGTACAAGTTAAGTAGGATAAAAAGTTTTTGAATGGGGTTATCTTTTGTGAGCATGATCTCCATGATGAGGCTTACAGACCAATATACAAAATCATATACGAAGATTCAAAGAACAATCTGTCTCTATGTGAGTGCATTTTACAAACTTATGCACATTCAACTACTTTTTAATTTTTATATGTTTTCAACTCTTAATCTGTATTCTAATAAAAACAAAATATAAACTCTTATTCTGTATAATTGAATGGGATGCATAACTAGATTGTCCCTGAATAAGACTGCATATGAACTGGTCATGATCCACGAAAGATCCCACTACCAAAACCCATGTTATAATTGTATCTAGTATTCATAAGTAATTGTGGTTGCATCATTTGTGGATACTATTTACATTTGGAAATTAGAACCGTGGTATGACCCTTTTATCCCAGTAGGTTTGTACTATTGAATCCGCCTTACTGGTGTTTTGTTATTTTTGGGTTCTCTGAACATAATTTTCTTGTGAAAGGACAAGCGCACATCATTAAGGTTATTGACAAAGTAATTCAAAAAACTAATCCCTCCCAGCAACTAACTAAAAGAGACACCACTAATTATGAAATTTAATTTAGTTTAGTTAGAGTTAGAGGCCGTGATTTAGTATTAGATGCTCCAGAGATCTATCAAGTACCAAAGATTAGAACTAATATTCATTCAAGTGAAAAATAACCTTATCGGTATAGTCAAAAGAGTGACCTGCCCGGAAGAGAGTTCAGATCCCCACAAATCAGTACTGGAATATGTGAATCTGCAATTTCCTCCAATCCATTGATAAGGGTTGCAACCTGTTGTAATAAAATATTGTGAACCAATTAATTTGAAACATCTACAAGCAGATCAGAAAGAAATGGAATAGATCAATAGAAATAAATGTTTTACCTGCCATAATTTCACATCGGTAAGATACGGATTGGCACTTACATGAGTATTGGCCTGAGGATACCAATGCAACCACGTCAAGTGTCTAACACAAACAGAGGCAAACTATGCTCAAATAATGCGGTAAAAATACATGATGGATGTAGTACCACACAAATTCTATAGTCCAATGTGTCAGAAACTGCCCCATTTTCCATTGCCTCTAGTATTACTATAAGTGCAACATTGTCCTGCAAACCAAATAGCAAACAGAGGTTAATTTGAGTGTCTGCTGAAGCCAACAAAGGAGATTCACCACTCACCACATTGAAGTATAAAATCAGAATGAGTATATGAACAATCAACTTTAACAGCCAGCACAATACGAGCACAACTGACAACCAGACAATAAGCCAACACCTTCATCAGTCGACCGCAATCAATAGTCCTCTGACTCGGTTTAAGTGATTCAACCACCGTTCGTGCAATTTTACCGAACTCGAGCTATAACAAAAAAAACACAGAATCCATTTAACCTCGTGCATTACTCACATCAGAATTCACTGATTCAAACAAAAATAAAGGTTAATTACCTCATATTTTTCATTTTCTCTAAATCTATCGTGAAGAAAAAATGTTGCACAACCTTCAGATGTATATTTACCCGTATACAGCTGTAAAAGTCTAATCCAGTGAAGATTAATAAGAAAATGGAGAAGTATAAGCAAACTTGACAAGCAAAGGTTTTCAATTGCACTCTTTTGTGTGCATAATACATATGTGGTGCAAAATATTGACCTGAAACATAATGCATCAGATTGAGGTGTAAGCTTGCAAATGTTATGGTTCGGGTGTAAGTGGGCCTAGTCCAAGCCTAGCTTTTGTTAAAATTTGAATAAGGAAGAAGCCCAAGACTGATCTAACTCATCTCAGTTTCAGGCCTGAGAGAACTCATCAGCCAGTCAGTTTACACCCCCCTAAGGAAAGAAATGACTTACGGAACCCAGAAATAAATTTTGGTTGGTGAAGAAAAGATGGTCAAGGAACTTAATTCTCATTCAGAAACTACAACCAAATGGCAGACCTTTTTAGACGAGAAAAGTCATACAGAACCTTCTCAAGCAGCTTATAGAAAAGGCCGCGGATATTTCCACACAACTAATTACTATACCCACACAATTTTTGGCCAAATTGTTCGTCGGTAACCCAGAACCAACAGTAAAAATTTCATAAAATGAACTGTCAGTAACCTAGAACCGCCAAACCAAATGTTGTCAGCCATACATAACCGACAAGACATTTTGTATTGTGGGCTGTGTAGAACCAACAGTACAAATTTGAGTTATGTGGCTTTAGTAAAAAGTTGTGTGGAAATATCAGTGACCTATAGACAACCCAATCAGGAGTTTCAGGACTCAGAAATGAAAATTTTCACAAACTGCAGAGTTAACAACTCAAGTGACAGTGATAGAACTATACCTCCACAGTCTTTTTCTTGTAAACAACTGAATAGCCGCGTTTTACCAGCTCAGGTTTAAAGAAATCCTCGAAATGATCACTCTGTACCTGCTCAATGCCAAATATAAAAATATATAATCTAAGAAATCCCACAATGCATATCCAATCATAATGATTCCCCATTTAAAAAACCATAGTAAATAAAGAAATTCACCTCCTGAAGACAAATGATATCTGCTTTATATCCAATGATCTCACGGAGCAAATTTTGTCGGCGGTATTCCCATGTAAGAGCCCATGTAGGGCAAAAATTGTAAATCTCCTTATTAACATAGAAATCAGCAAGGACATTGTAAGATAGCACACTAAAAGTTCCAGCGACACAAGCCCGGGATTCCAAACTGAAGTTACTAAAACCATCTAGAGGTCCAATTGGGATCATATAGCGAGGAGAAGGAACAGGCGCAACGATTACAGGATCCATGACAATAACTTTCATTGGGGTCAAAAGGTTTCCCTCCTTGCAATCTATAGCTTGAGATTCTAGTTTCAATTTGTATCCAAAATCATCCATTGAGGGTATATAGGTCTTTGAAGAACCCACCTTAAGCCATGATCCACCTCCTCCTTCTACCATTACTGCATTCATATTGATTACTGAACACTTTTCAAAACTAGACCAAGAACCCAAAGATGGCCAAGAACCACAGCTCCTAAGGGATTTAAACGATTGATCATCACCCTTTTTAGTCCTACATAATGCCGCAGCTGCATTAAGATGACGAATACGGTGGTTCTGCCATTTATCAAAGAAACACTTCGCGGAGCAATGGTAACTCTCTTTAATTGGTATTTTTAAGGTTACACAACACATGCATTGGAAAGTAGCTATCTCAAAATGGTGAACACTACAAATGATCCTCTCATCACTCTGTAGTCTGTACCTGCTTACATTAACATCTAACAGAATTTACTTAAACATTTCAACTATCAAATTCTAAAGAGAAATTGAACAACAATCAAACAGGTCCAGAAGCAATATAAAAAAAAAACAATTAAATTAGATTAAAAAGGGAAATTCAAAAAAATATAAATCTAACAACTATAATCTGCTTGATTAGTGAAGTAACAAACCAGTTGAATTTGAAGGAGTAGTTGGGAATCTCAGTCAAGTCAGTACTATAGCAGGAGGCGCTAGGGTTGAGTTCGTAGCCAACCACCGGGGTCTCAGATCGGAGCGACACTCTCAATTCATATGGCATATTTTGGATTTCAAATTCTTCAAAAACCATTCGCGAGATTGATCAACCAGAACCATCAAAGGTTAATCAGAAAGAAGATTGCAAAATCAGAAAAGAAGCAAAAGAGATTTGCCAAGGTTTATTAGGGTTTTTGTTTTTGTTGGTTTTACAAGGTTTTGATTCTTCAAAGAAGTTTCAGTTGGAACTTGGAATTTGGAATGGTTTTTGAAGTTAAAAAGTCTACTGACAAAAATATTTCTTACTTTTTTAAAAACACAACGGCACCATTCAGCCTTGCCCAAGTACGGTTTTTAGTCTTTTGATCTCTGATCATGAGAATTATTCGAGTCCTGAGTTGACCTTGACCGAGCCAAAAAACGCTCTCTCTCTCTCTCTCTCTCTCTCTCTCTCTCTCTGCCTGCTAGTCTGCTCTCAAATCTCAATAAGTTGAGGAACCGAAAGGCATAATTTAGGATAAAACGCCAATTAGGGCTATTTGGAATTTTGGACATTCCAAATGCCAAAACAATAATACTTCTTACCCCGACGGTTTTACTAAAGTGGTAGCGGAAGTAACGTGGGACCTACCACTTTTTTCCCTTCTAAAAGTGTTTTTAAGAGGTATTAGGCTATCCACAGTGGTGCCTTTGGGCGCTAAATTTGGTTTCTCAAATTTGGACTAGATTTCTGAGTTGCACATCGATCATCTTCATCTTCATCTAAAAGAAATTGATAAAAAACTAAATTGAGAACACATTCGGTATTTAAAAAAAAACTTAAATACTCAGGCGGGGGGAGGGTCGTGTCGTCTGACATCAGATGCCCTACCCTAGGGTCGTTGGATATTAGACGCCCACTGATATCAGTCGCCCTCCCCCTTCCCCGTCCCATGTTCAAACTCCCCTCCCCCTCCCGTCCGAGCTCAAACGATCCCTCCCCCCTAACCAACCCGTCTGGCAAAAATTTTTGCAGATTGAAATAGAAGTTGCCAAATTTGGCTTGCGGTGGGGACTTGTAGGATCCGTTTCGAGATTTAGCTTGCTTCAGTGTGGAACTTTATTTACAAATTTGGCCATGATTTTGCACCGATGTGGATGCCCTTACCTTGACTTCTCCTTCAAAGTTCAAAGGTTCGGGACAAGAGGAAAGTGTTTTTAAGGGGTTTCTAACTTACATGACAGTGGGACCGACCATGCCATATAAGCATCCGACACAACTTTTCTAACTTGGTCGGTCCAAACAACACTACTCAGTACTCATGCTAAAATTGGTGCCACAGGCATAGCTGGCAGTATCACTGCCAGATCAGTTGAAAAATCCCAAAAACCATTTTTGGGAGAGGAATGGCAATAGGTCTAACCTACTACATCAAATTCTGGTACCAATTTTAGCATTTGATCTGTCCAAAAATCGTTTCCCTGAAATGACTTTTTCACTTTGAATTGAGATAAATTGGGAAATAACGTTTTTGAAATTTTAGTTTTTAATTCTCGTACGCCAAGCTTTAAATATTGGAGGACCAACCATCAACTGCAGTATGTAGTACTCATATATATTCCTACTTATGCATGACATCTAATATTTTATAATTTACCTCGATGCAAACGGATTTGAACTTAAGTATGTGCTATCAACATATTTGCCAACTAAATTACTTGCAAAAGATAAAAAATTAAAAATTAAAAAAAAAACAAACATAAAGAATCATGCTAACCCACGTAACAAAGGGAATTTTTAGATCACAGTAGTGAGTGGAATGAGCCATTTGATTCGAAGTAGTAATTACATTTTTTTACCTTTTAAGTGATGTGGGAGGTGAAACACCTGAATCCTACAACTCCATACTCTTTCACAATTATGCAGTCAAGAATCACTGTGCATACACATCAAATTCTGGCACCAATTTTAGCGTTTGATCTGTCTAAAAATCGTTTTCCTAAAATGCATTTTCACTTTGAATTGAGATAAATTGGGAAATAACATTTTTGGAAGTTTAGTTTTTAATTCTCCTACGCCAACCTTTAAATGTTGTAGTACTCGTATATTCCTACTTATGCATGTCATCTAATATTTTATAATTTACCTCGATGCAAGCGGATTTAAACTTAATTATGTGTTATCAATAGATTTACCAACTAAACTACTGGCACTTATAAAAAATATTAAAAAAAAAGAGAAAGAAAACAAACATCAAAGAATCATGTTAACCCACGCAACGAAGGGTATTTTTGGATAATATGTTTTTTGGATAATAGGAATGGGTGGAATGAGCCCTTTGACTCGAAGTGGTACTTACATTTTTTTAACCTTTTAAGTCATGTACGAGGTGAAACACCTGAATCCTACAACTCCATACTCTTCCACAATTATATATGCGATCAAGAATCACTGTGCACACACACCACACTAGACCTTGCAACAGGTCGGACTAGGGTCGACCCTAGGTTGGTCGGCGAGTTAACGGGTTAAGATTATTAAACTTTAACCTTGACTAGTTTATGAAATGGGTCAATTTTTCAAACCCTAACCTAAACATATTCCTATATAAAAAAGTTAAATAGGCAAGGTCGACCTAATCCTAACAAGGTTGAAGGGGTAACGTGTCAGAAAATTCCGTGTCCATTTAGTTGACGAGTCGAGTTAGGATAAAGTCTGGAAGGGTCGGGTTATAATAGGGTTGGTGGGTCATGGGTCATTTTGCCAACTCTACACCACACCACCATGTTTACATGGGGTAGCACGATTCAAAGTTTCAAACATCAAAATGATTACCAAATTAAGACTTTTAGATGGAATTCAGAAACTGATTTCGATAAAAACCGCTACGTTTCAAAAACACTTGTCTTTTGCCCGTTATACCTGTTTTTTTTAAAAGCAAAGACAGAATAAAACTTCAATTCAGAGCTTGTTTGTTTTTTTCTGACAACAATGTTTGAATCTGACTCGGGGTCTAAATTGGGCCGAGTCAGATTTCAGATTGTTTGTTTTTTTTAATTGGAGTGTCTGAGTCAAATTTTGACTCAGCAAAAAGTCTGAAAAAGGGTTGATTTGAGTCAATGAAAATTTTGTACTGAAAAGTTTATCTGAGTGCTGAGTCACTCTTTTTTACAATTTTGTCCTCCATTTGTTTTTAAATGACTGAATTCCCTATATTGGATGAGAGCATGACATGTGACAATAGTATAAATAAGGGTAAAAGTGTCAAAAAGTCAGTCAGACATAATTTATTAAAAGAATTCAGATGAAAAAACAAACAAACTTAAATTCAAACAAGTCAGATCCAGATGATCTCAGATCCAGATGACTCAGATAGTCTCAGATTCAGATTTCAGATTCAGATTCAGAAAAAAAAAAAAAAAAACAAACGCCACCTCAGAAAATCAGAAGGAACTACAGACTCTTCAGTCATGCCTAAAAAAAATGGAATGACCCAGTCAATGAATTCCAAAGCCAACCCCAAGGATAGACCAAAACATGTTCCAATTGCTTTTTTATATTCCAATTGCTTCTTTTTTATTTCCATTGGATTATGGCATGAGGCACGAAATTAATAAAAGGTCCAATTAATAAAAGAATTACCACTTGAAGAGAGATTCTTTCAATTGATGTTGATCGTCTAATCCACTTAAAATTGTTAGAAATTAGATGAATTGAGCACCCCAAAGAACCCAAGCAACCTGAAGAATCAACTCAGACCATACTTGCCCTACAAGTTCTTTTGGTTCCTTGGACATTCTGAGCAAAGAGAGGTGCAGCTTTGACTCAACTTGGTATAAAACTCTAACCCACCCAACCGCCGCGAATCCCCCTACTCAATGCTTTTTGCCTTCTGGCCCTACCAAAAAGCTTTTCTGCAGGCTCAAACTCTAGACATGGTGTCTGCTCTAATCCAAAATCGCGAGTACTTCGACCAGTACCACTTACTCTTACATCTCTTCTATTATATAGAATGAAAAAAAAAAAAAGACACGACAGAACGAAACAAGATCCCAGGGACGATGTTTTTCTTTTATAGCACATGCAGCCATTTGGTGTTTATCCTGAAAAAATTTGCTCAAGACATGTCCTAGTCCAACAAAATGTCGAACGAGACCTGTATATATCTGTGGTTTCCATGTTTGAGCCTGTATCCACAATCTCAAGCTTTTCTGGATGAGACACATAAATAGAGAACTATAGCAACTTGGAAACCAAATTGTTCACATGAATACTGCTTATCATACTGCAATGAGAGCTGTATATATGTTAAAAACGTAAACGTTTACTCCCAATCAAGACGACTACATCATTCAGTTTTTTCAAGTAATCTGTAGACACTTGTGACTTGCAACTAAATTTAATATGGTTGTCTCGATACTAAGAAGATACGAGTCTGCAAAACAGAAACACACATCTGTATACATGAAAGGAAATTCAGAACATATATGTGGTAACGAAGAATGGATCGAAATAAAATATTAATGGTAACCAATGGGTGCTGCAGCATCCCTCAACTCCTTTCCTTGGAAATGAATGTCCTGCAACACAATAGTATAATTGGATATCAGATTCATGACAATAAGAAGGTCACCAAGATAATAGAGGACATTTTCTTCACTTATCAAACTACTTTTTTTACAACATAAGAATGGGATTCGGGAACATGCATATGTTAGCAACCACTTGCTCTAAAAGTTCAAAACTATTAAAGATAGGCGCTAAAATGTCTATCACATAATGTGGGGTGGACCACATTCTGTTACACTCCGCTCCAGCCTCCAGCGCTAGCGTGTGGGAATTATCCGAACAAACAACTTTTTGTTTTGTGCTAGCGTTGGGACTTGAGCTCACTTTAGATCTCCCTCACTCTGATACAGAGTTAACAAGCACTCGCTCTAAAGTTCGAACTATTAGCGAGAGAGGAGCTACAATGCATATCAAATAATTACAACGGTCTAGCAGGAGGTGGACCACAATCATTTAACAGAATACTCTGAAAAATGAAGCCAGAAAGAACCAACTATATAGTTAGATAAATAGCAGGAAAGGAGAAGGCAATATTTGTCATTTTGAACATTCATGGAAGACAATACGCCTTGTAAACTAATTACGAAGTTACCAATTGAGCAAGAACTAATGTTCAAATCAATCAATTAAAATTTCAAAAAAGAGAAAAAACTCACCGATGCAAAATGGTTGACATCTCGATGGTGAGCTTCATCTGCTCGGATCACGGTAACAACATCTTTTAAAGTGGCATCCTTGGGTAGCCTCCAATAGTCTATTGCAATAGCAGGAGCTGGAACATTTTCAATTCTACCACTTTCAATCTCCGTCAAGAACTCTGTATATGAATGTACAGCCTCCTCTTCCAGATAACCAACAATCCTATGTGCAAGCTTAGGAGAAAGCAGATAAAGCACAAAGAAGGCGTTGAAGAAGACTCCTTGCACAGTGAGAACCAGTAACCTTTCATACCATTTGGGTTTCACAAGCTCCACCATTGTCATCAGATGCATCCTCTCATTTTCTGCTTCCTCGAGTAAGGCCTTAATCCAACCACCACTATTCTGGAACTTTCGGAGAGACCTGAGGTGCAGCAGCATTCCTCCCACCATTCCAGGAACAGCTGCTACTGTTTCTAGCATCATTGCATGACAACCATACCTTCTCTGCATCATAGTAACATGAATCAAAATATAAAAAAACCACTATGCTAGCAACACATAAAATAAATTCACGTACCAAACAAAGTCTTAAAATAAAAGTGAAACAATTCAATAACCGAAATACTTAGCGCTAATTTGTGGATAAGTGAAAAGAAGTTTCAATATAAAATAAGAATAACATACTACTAATATTTCCGATCAAAAGAAAAATGTACTCTTAATATCAAACATCCAGCTTAATATGAAGAACCCTCTCTTCTATTCATAATATACTGAAAGAAGGAACATTTTTCCCATATTTCCTCCTCTTTCTTCCTCCGCTTGTTCATATGTAAGATCAAAGTTCCAACAACTGAAGATACTTAGAAGTTACAAAAGTTCAAATAATATTGGGTTTCTAAAATTACCACAATAACTCAAAATCATGCTCTTTTTTGCTCTTGTTATAATTCTGTCAGAGAACTGTCAACTTCGGCTTGTAGCCTCTTAAATATCAAGATACTCACCATGTTCTGAGTGAATGATCATTTTATATGTTAAGATATTCTTAAGTTTTAACTTAAGAATTGCACAACCGTAGAAGTAACCCAAAATCACACTAAGGATTTCCTCCTAGCTACAATCCCTCTCTAGTAAAGAATAATGGACTTTTTCTTATCTTAGTCATAATCCTTTCCAATTTCCTTTTCCTAATCTTGTCCAAATATCTTTTTTCTAACCATAAACCTGAAGTGAAATACCTCCAAAACCAGAATTTATTAAAAATAGTACATGAAGATTTTATAGTACAAATAGTAAGTGAATCTCTGTCAGTTTATGTGTGTGCTTATAGATCTTCGGCCCTTCAATGACTACTAGGCCAGTTAGAAAAGGTATATATGGTTAGATAGCAGCCTGCTTTCCAGTCAATTTGCAAGAAACCTGACTCAGAATTGTCTCATCAAGGCCAGGGGCCACAGCAAGAGCAAGACAAGCAGTACCTAGCAGCAGTTCTACTAAAGAGAAAAAACCCACCATTAATCCAAGTCCTGAATGTAGAGGTAGTAACTTAATTGGGAGTGTTAGAAGTTCCCACATTAGCTGCCTATATGACGTACTTTTCTGATCTAACAAGTTCAAATGTACCAAATAGGTTACAACAATCAAATATTTTTCTTATCTATATATATTTGATACAACAATCAAATATATATATATATATATTATCCAAAAATAACAATCCAAATTTGTTCATCACTCTAAATTGCAGTCAGTCAATTGCCTTTTTTTTCATTAACAGCAATGTTATACCCATAAATCAAATGGGAAGAAATGAACAAAAGCTAGTAAAACTCACCCCAAAAAACATATCTGTTGGAATTCTAAGAAGTTTCACCGTCCTATAAGCGACCTTGTCCAGAAATGTCTTAGGTACATGATGTTTACTCAAATCTATCGACAGATCCGCCCTATATGTCTCCCATGGCTAACAAAATAAATGAATAAAGAAATCGTTAGACACAGATAATTAAGAAATGCAGCAATCGGAAAATTGTTAGAAGTCGTATGTATATCAAGCACTCCCCAAAAGAATTAACAACATGAAGAATAATTACAATAAAAGTTAATAGGGAATTTTGGCCTGTAGTTCCTCTCCACGAATGATATTAGGGGTTGGTCCCTGTTTTTTTGAAACAGCCGATTTGAGTCACTTTTTGGATAGAAATCGTTATTTGTCCGTTTTTTTTGTGCACGTTTGTAACACTTGTATATTTTTTAACATAAATACCCTCACTTTTTTTGTCACGTGAGTTACTTATGAATTCCCTTATCATAATACCCATTTACCAAAGAATGGCAAGAATCCCTCCACTCATCCAACGTTCATATCCACCAAGAATATGACTATTTGGTAACGTTCATATCTTCTTCTCCAACCACTCATTAGGGTTTGTATAAATAGGGCTAAAGAGTTCAGCTTCCAATCCATCCTTCCCATCCAAAGACCCTTACCTTTCAAGGAGATCGAAATGCATATTGCTTAAAGAAATCCGTTGTTGTTACGTTTTTAGAAATAGATTAGGGTTTCGTTCTTTGCTCGACTGAGGTGGTGGACAATGGGGGAGGTGGTGATTCAGATTCAAATACATGTAGCATGGTAAGATTATTTTTAAGATTAAACATTTATAACCGGAGGAAGCAAAGTATGCATTTTTATCCCTTTTACAGCTTCGATTCATCATCAATGGCATGGAAGGACTAAAGTCTAATTTTATCATTTACAGTAGAGATCTAAGTTTGATTTCTGGTATGGTTTATGGTTTTACAATGTCTTTGCGAGAGGAAGTGTCAAATTTGTGGCTCGATCTTAAACTAAGAAATGCATTACAAAATAAACTCCAATCATTTGAAATGGAGAACAAAATCAAGCTTGCCACTTCGATTTGACCCTAAACCCCAAAAAAATTGCTCAAATATCTTCCCAGAACACCCCATCTCCTTCACTAAACAATGAAGAGAAGAAAGAAACCACATCATCTCACTTAAAGAATCTATTTCTCCCACTTTTGGTAGCATATAGGAGTGGGTATCAATTGATTGGATGTGGAGCAAACACAGACCGTTGATTTTTATTCAAAACCCTAGCCTTCGAGATCGATTTAAGGGTAAAATGGGTATTTTGATAAGAGAATTCATAAGTAACTCACGTGACAAAAATATTAGGGTATTTATGTCAAAACATATATGTGTGCTACACGCATGCACAAGAAAATGAATAAATAACGATGTCCATCCAAAAAAGAACTTAAATTAACTGTTTAAAAAAATCGGAGACCAACTCCTAATTGCTAATTAAAAACGGGACTAAAGCCTAAAAGACCCAAGTTAATAATGACATTCACAGGGATGTATAATAATTCATACATAACATCACCTAAATACTTCTACGAACTCTTTTACTTGGAAATCCCTAAAAGCATCAACAGAGAGTCATATTACATTAAATGCAATACACATTAAAATAGACGAAAGTAAGCTTTCAGATCATTTCCCTGCAGATCATAAACTATTAATAATCCTTTAAGATATGTTCCTAAAGTTTTTCATTTAATGACACCGTGACTGTGACAATCTCGAGTAAGACAATTGTTAACGTTGAAGTCTCGATCTAGACTTACCATTGTCCCCCTTACATCACTAAATCAATCAAAATATTATATTGTGATTGGTGCTTAACATAATTATTATTAATATTAATAGTAATTGTTAATATCGGTACTATTAGAGGGGTAGTCAATTAGGATTTAGATGGACTCTTATGGACTCATAAAATCAGGGGGTGTGTGGTTGTGGACTTTGATGAAATCCATAGAAGTCCCATGTTGGTGGTTGTGGATTTCATCAAAGTTCACGGAAGTCCCATATTGGTAGTTGTAAACTTTGCTGAAGTCCGTAGAAGTCTCAAGTGGTGGTTGTGAACTTCAAAATTGTGGATTTGTAAAGTGATGGACTTCTATGGACATTTTTGAAGATTTATGAAGAAAATTTGGGTTAGCCAACTCCAGCCAATATATGTGATATTTGCAGGGTCTCTCTCTCCTCTATCTACTATAATAAATAATAATTAATTATTAATAAGTCATAATAATTATACTTTATTAATAATTATAATTATTAAGAAAATAATGATAAATATAGTCATAAATTATATTTTTAAATATTTAGTAAATTATTACTATTATAAATAATAAATTATTATATTTTTAATAAATAATAATTAAACAAATTATTTTTAATAAAAATTAATAATTATATTATATTTTTTATATTATAATCAAATTATTAATGATTAATTATAATTATTACTTTTTATAATGACAATAATATATACTTATTATAAAAATTACAAAATAATAATAGAAATATACTTATTATAAAAATTACAAAATAATAATAGAAATAATTATTAATAATTATAGTTAAAAATAAATAAGAATAATTTAATAACTTATAATCATAATTAAATTAGTTAATATTTCTTTTGCGTCACACAAAAACCATAATAATTAATTAGCAATTCTACCTCTTTGCAAATTACAATAAATCCGTGGAAATTGCTGGACTCTGGTAGAATTCTGAAGTCTGGCATATTCAGGAGTCCGTCTGTAGAAGTTCTAATTGATTACCATGTAATATTGACTAAAATTCCAAGAACAGAAGCCCTAATATAAAACTTAAAGAATCAATTCTACTTACCATGAAACAATTCCAAGGCCAAACAGTTCCATCTTCCCTTGTAACCTTGGGCCTTGAAACTCCCCAGTAACTCGAAACAACAACACCATCAGAATCTGATTTTTCCTTCTTAGCTTTCTCAGCTAAAGCAGTTTCCACAGAAGCAGCAGAAGCAGCAGAAGAAGAACTCCAAGATCGTGAGATACTGAAAAACATATAAGTAGGATTTCTCTCTCTAAAAATACTTTCAGAAGAAGAAGAAGAAGATCTGATAACGGTTGCTGATGAACAAATATAACGATTTCCTGAAATTTGTCCATTCAAAAGAGCTTTTCGAATTACAGATCTCGCCATGTATGAATTCATTTTTCTTGATCACTGAAAATTAAAAAAAAATAAAAAAATTTGTCGAAGAAGAAAAAGATGATCTGCTTTGCTGAAAACAGAGAGACTTTTAGAGAGAGAAAATAATAAAATGGAACTAAAGTAAACGAGATGTCTGTTATTGAAAAATCATAATTATCTAGTACATCTCAGGATATTGTTTTAATGAGTTATAGATATCAATACCGTTGATTAGGTTATTGGATGGAGATCGACGGTTATAAATGAGAGAGTATTTGATTTGGTATGCTAGCTTACAACGAAGTTTACAAGGTCATGGGAAAAGAGTGAAAGATTGACCGGTCATAGCCGCCGCGGCAGGTATTATGACTATTATGCCCATGACCTTTATAGAAATGTTGAATTTGCCCCTACATGCTCCCTAGTTTATGGAATTCTGGATTCCAGAAGAGTCTGAGACTTTTGATCTTTACTTAAAGGGCTGTACCCTTAAGGCTAAGGGGCGCTGGCCCCCTAAAATGTAGGGCGAGAAAGATTGAAAAGGGAAGATGCAGAAAGTGGCTTTAGGGGTGGGCGGTGGCGGAGAGCGGTGAGCTGTCATACCGTCCGTCCATCCACCCTATATATATATTTTTTTAATTTTTTTATAAATTTTACAAAATACCTGATATGTCCCCTAACACAATTTATTTATTTATATTTGGTTTACATTTTATAATAGGGTCGCATTGAGTTGATCTAAGGACTGATTTTTTGTGACGATGATCTATATTCATCATCTAGATCAACATCAAAGCATGTATCATCCCCAAGTGGGCCACCTAATACTCATTTTATTCTTATACTCCACTTACACGTATGTTGTGCGCATATGTAAAGATGATCCTAGGGTTAATTTTTTGTGATGATAATATATCCATCATCTAGATCAACATTAGCACACATATCATCCTCGAGTGAGCTACTTTTTACCCATAATAACGCGATGTATAATTTGCCAATTCACACACGCATGTGAGGGGTGCACGCAAAATGCGTGTGGGGACAACGCGCACGTATAGAGATGATCCAAGGTCTAATTTTTTGTGACGATAATCTATCCATCATCTAGATCAACACTGTAACGCCCCAATTCGAAACTCACAATCTCTAAGAATTGAGTCGCATCTCGAGGCGTTAGGCTAATTATACAAGGTGACTAATTAGTACTAAACAAACCTAAACAAGGTTTACAAACCTAATCAGAGTTAAACTAATGCAGCTATCCATATCACTAATCACCTCAAAATATGACTAGGACGAACGAAAAATTCGCCAGAGTCTCCCCTGTAATT
>MVGT01004510.1:385960-422482 GCA_002174775.1 Macleaya cordata
AATTATCCTTCTCAATTAATATAGACCTCTGAATCTACAATCTAACCTAAAATAATAATTTTGGGTCTAAATCCACCTTCCCAATTATCAATTCCATCAATTAAGGGTTTGAAAGGCCTAATCAAATCTTAAACTATCAACAAAATTAACCCTAAAATTGAAAACTAAGATTAACAACATAAAATATCTAATTAAAATTAAATAAAAAGCTAGGGTTTCAAATTATACCTCGATCCACAAATTAAATGGTGCCTACGATTTCCACCCGTCGGACCGTCGTCAACATCATCATCTCCTCTCTCTCTCCTTTTCTCCTTCCCTTTCTCTCTCCTTCTCCTTCTCTCCTTCTCTTTCTCTCTCTCTCTCTCTCTCCTTCTTTTCTTTCTCTCTCTCTCTCTCTCTCTCTCCTTCTTTCTCTCCCTTTCTCTCACCGTATCTCTCTCTGTCGATTTATAAGAGAGATTTCTCTCTGATTCCTAAACAAACTAGGCGGTGGGTAAAAGGGGGTTAGATATATCCATATGGGTTATGTTACGGTGTAGCTCATGCATACACCTTATATGTATACCCTAGAATAATTAATAAAATTACTCTTTAATACATCACCCACACATATATATAGCATATATACACAATTAAATAATATTTAATTGGTCAAAATCAAGGTCAAAATCGTGGGTATCAGTCAAAATCGCGTCAAACCTATCACCGTGGTCAAACTCGTGTTCCGGACTTCACATCGGCTTCATTCGGTGTCCGATTTTCGCGCATGAGTAGTCGAAATTGCATAACCTTTCGAGATCTACCCATTTGTACGGTTCGATTCTTCAAATTAAGCTCCGAATAAAAACTCATTATTAAATGCTAGACTTAATTATTTTGGGTCGTTACAAACACTATCGCACATATCATCCCTAAGTGAGCCACCTCTTACTCATAAATATGTGTTGCATAATTTGTCAACTCACACGCGCCACATGTGTGAAGGGGCAAAATAAGTTTGTCACGCGCGAAACACGTGTGAAGGGTGTGTGTGAGTGCGTTTGGACATCCAACCTACACGTGTAGGGAATGGACAGCCAACTCATACGCGCGAAACGCGTGTGTGGGGGCTCGTCTATATAATAAAGGGGGACGAGGTGGTGTCAGGGGGACAAATGACGGTCACGGTTTCATCATCCGCGCACCGTTGTGAATCGATCCGACGGCTACGACTTATTCAACACATTCACCTTTGCAAATAAATAAGTTTTTCCTTCACCTTTTAAGAATTACCGGATGTATTCTGTGGCCATAATAAATGACCAAAATAACTTTATGCTTTTTTATGAAATATCGGATGTGTTACGTGGCCATAGTTATTTATTTACATTTGATTTACACTTGACGGTGGAGTCGCGTAGAATGGATTCGGTGGTGGTGGTGGTGGGAAGAATGGACAATTAGTTTCCACAATATTTATTCCACTTAAATGAAAAGCTAAATCCCTAGAATACCCTTTTGAAAAAATAAAAAATTTTGCCAACCTTAATACTAGATATAATATATATGAGTGAGGTTATATCGCCCCCCTTAAATAACCCAATAATAAACCTTCCACCTTTTTGGGACCACATGAAGTGCATCAAGGGGTTAATTTTTAGAGAAGATGATATACATGGTAAGGAGAACATACTCACCTGAAATCAGTCGGTTCTAAAACTTCTAACCTCATAAATCTACCCCCCATAAATCAACAGTCAAAATAAAAGTTTAAAACTTACTAAATTTTTAAAGGCTAATTTGAGGGGGTTAGAAGTTTTAGAACGAGCTGATTTTTTAATATGATGATATACATAGCGAGGAGAACATCCTACCTAAAAATAAGCCCTTGAATGCATTGTATGTGGGTCCCACATGCGGGGGGTATATAAAAGGTGTTATATAAGGGGGACTATATAACCTCACTCAATATATATATATATAGTATTATATATTATAAAGATGATTTTTTTTTATGAGGGACTAATGCACAAGTTACAACAAAACTTTGATACACCACAAGAGGTGTGTGAGAAGCTCATAAACTGCCTTAAATATCATCTCCAACAGAGGTCGTCATCAACAAACAAACACCACAGAGGGGACTACCAACAGGTGCAGGGAAAGGCACCTCCAACGGACATAGGCTTTACATTGGTAATACCACAGCCAAAGAGTTTCAAACCTAAGACCTCCAAGTTACAAGGAGGGATGCCAATGTATAGAAGAAAAAAATGGATATTTCCACCCAAATTATCCTTAAAATTTAAATAAATTTTCTAATAAAAAGTGTCCTTTACCACACAAGACTAGTTTTTTAATGAATTTTGTTAACATGTGCCCTAAGGGCATATGATAAGCTTTTAAGTTTTGTGTTTTGTTTAGTTTCTTAAGGTTGTTCAAATGAGCTAAGTTTTTTATATATATGTTACTAATGCTATTTGGATCATATCTAAAAAATTCAACTCAATCAGAGACATCTAGCACCATCTACCACTACAAACACTTAATTTAGATTTTAATAGTGTGAATAAACGGCTGACATTTAAAGTGATTTGTTTGGAGGGTTAGATATCTGTGATTGAGCTGATTTTTTGTGGACATCTTATAAATAATAATAATATTATGTTTACAAAAATTCAGCTAATTTGAAAACCTCTAACTTACAAAAAAAAAAAGCTCCTTCAAAAATAACCTTATCATGTGCCCTTAGGCGGCACACGTTAACATGTCCCTTTTTTAATACGGAAAATGAGTAGGATGCCCTTGCATAGGAAAAAAATTGAAGTGGAGGACATGTTTTTTTTGTATGTATAGACAGTCCTCGATACATGTTAGCACGATGTAAAAAGACGAAAAACCCATCTGCTGAATAACGACGATGCACGTTAGCAAACCCCAATTAATAAATTTTAACATAAAAATGGCCATAACTTTTAAAATATAAATCTGATTTGAACAAATTTTATACCATATTGGAAAGCATTTTTCAAGATCTTTAAAACAAGATCACACATGAATACCAAATTCGAAAAAAAAATTCAGAAAAAACTCATTTACCAAGCTATAAACTCAAATAATTGTATGCAAACTTTAATTTGCATACATCACTTAACTTTGAACTTGCATACTATGAACTACAACACTTTCCTGAATATAAAAAAGTACAAATACTCAAAAGTATATAAAAATATTCAATGCAAACTATAATTTGCATTGTTACTATGCAAATTAAAGTTTGTATTATTTAAAATATAATTTTTTAGCTTTTTGGTTATGTAATCTGGTTGCATAGAGACTTAGAGAAGTGCAGATGCTCAAAAGTATTTAAAATAGACGATGCAAATTATAATTTGCATCGTTTTTTACTATACAAATTATAGTTTGCATTGTTTAAAATGTAATTTTTTAACTTTTTCCTTATGTAATCTAGTTGCATGGAGAATTAGAGAAATGAAGATGCTCAAAAGTATTTAAAATAGTCGATGCAAATTATAATTTGCATCATTTTTTACTATGCAAATTATAGTTTGCATTGTTTAAAATGTAATTTTTTAACTTTTTTATTATGTAACTTGGTTGCATAGAAACTTAGAGAAGTGCAAATGCTCAAAAGTATTTAAAATAGCCGATGCAAATTATAATTTGCATCGTTTTTTATTATGCAAATTACAATTTGTATAGACGTTTTTATTATACAAGCAGTTATGGGTTTTCATAATCTAATTACGAAGATTTTTTTTTAATTTAGTATTGTTGTCTCGCTTCATTTTAAAGATCTTGAAAAATGCTTTCCAAAAATATAAATTTGGCTAAAATCTAAATTATAGATTAAAAGTTATAGCGTTTTTAACTTTAAAAAAAATTATTTTCTCTCTCTGCCACGTCATCGGTCCCCACAAGCAAAAACAGTTAGAAGTATATACGTGTTTAGCAAAGGGAATGGTAGTTTAGGTACTAAAATTTTGCAGTTTTAAAATAAAAGAAAGAACTAACTCATTTGCTTACAAAACGCTAAAAAGTAGGGAGTAGGTTTACAAAACAAAAAGTGCTTCATTTACATGAAACAATTATAAAAGGAGGGCTTTCAGCCCAATATTGTGTTTTTAATAAGTCCTGTCTGAAGAAACGACCACGGGCCACCACGTTGCAGTGTTAGAAATCGTGGAACCTTCGGAAATACATGCTTCGGTGGCTGAATATAAACCGTTGATTTACCACACGTGCTAAGTTTTACTGTAATCCAACGGTTAAAACAAGCTTATGTGACTAATGATTGATCTGACCTTATTTGACTTCGTGTCAATTGTATTCTATGAAACAAACCTAATCAGCTAAACGAAATTTACTTGTTACACCTAAGTTATTCGTACAATCAGTTCACTTTCATCTTACGATTAATTTTCGACCCATTTTCATAATTGTATGATTTCGCGTAATGGAAATCAAATGATCTGGAGACCATCGTCGCAACAAATCATCCCATAGATCATATTTATTTTCATGCTACCTTCACAAAAAATATATTTATTTCCATGCAAATCCTACAAATTAGTGTAAGTATAGTATAAGAATAAATTGAGTGTCATAAATAAAAGCCAAGGGACCTAAAAGGAATCATGAGCATATTTAGGGCCCGTTTGGTTCGTGATCCAAAATTTTATTTTCAAAAACTAATTTATTCATATAATAATATATATCTTATATTATATCTAAAACTATTTTAGGATTTACAATAAAATCTGTGTAAATTAGTTTTTGAAAACAAGTTTTTGGATCGCGAATTAAACGGGCAACTCTGTTTCGTAGTTTAGGTTCTCATATTGCAATATTGGAGCCTCTATAGTTCTGGGTACTTTGATGTTTCTTTTTTTTTTTTTTTTAAATGTGAGCCGTGAACATGTTTTTAATGACATTAGTAACTCAGTACCTTTTCGATATAATAAAAAATTGAATTGATTACAAAAAGAGCACTTGCATGTTTAACCAACATAGGTTAGGTATAATCTCGATGGTAAAAGGAGAAGAGTAATTGCTCAAAGATCTTGCCACATTATTTTGTCAAATTTTTTGTTGAATTCTTTTTAGTATACATGAGCATTTTTCGAAAATATTAGGGTCCCATCAAATATCAAAATTCGAAATCTAGTGGAATTGGGCTATCTTACTGTTGGACTGGACCCTTATGGGCCTTCAAGAATTTATTGTCCAAAATCTGTTATTATGGCCCTGCTTGGTATGCAGGAAAATTTGCAGCAGTGGTAGTTTGCATAGACAAATATTCTCTGTTGCTTAGTAGAATCTTATAAAACAACAACAAATATTTGCATGTGTTTGGTTAGCTAATATTCACCATCTCACTTTTGAGGTGGGTGGAAATAATTTAATTAGACGAAAAATATTCACCATCTCACTTTTTTACCAAGCAACCGTGAGTATCAATTTGACGGGGAATAACTGTAGATGCGAATTCTCCCTGCATACCAAGCAGGGCCTATGAATCGGTCCTTACTCGTGTATTCTATATCCTTCCTTAAATGGTTTCAGGTATGTTCAATCAATTGTCATCCCCATTAGGTTTGCCTCGTACATTTTTTTCAATCATAATTGTCAAAGGAAAAATTCTACATTAACTCGTGATTTTTACCTGTGAAAATTATTCGCGGATGTGAAACCACTTAAGAACCTCGCTCATTCTCTCTAAATTTAAGTGAAACCACTTGAGAATGATCTATAGGGTGAGAAGAACATTTTTAAAAAATATCAGCCATTAGATTGTCCCTATATGGACCCCACAATGCAAAGTCAGCAAAAGAACAAAAAAAGGACGTAGGATATTTGGGCCGAAGGATTTAGACTCTAATCACTCATATGACAGGCCTAGGGAATTGAGCCGGTCAGCAAGGGGTGGGAATAGGACTTGAGTTGGATCAACTCGACCAACCTAAACCTGCCCAATATTTATGTATGGTATTATTAGTTTGTTTGTGACTAAGTTCGTTATTTATTTTGTGTAAATTATTTTTTTATTAGTTAAGTAGTAGCAGCTCACAAATACAAATTTGATCATCAAATCCACCTGAGCATCCCAAAGAACCCAAGAACCTGAAAAATTAACTGAGTCTCAGACTATGCTTGCCCCACAAGTTCTTTTGGTTCCTAAGGCATTCTGGACAAATGGAGGTGCAGCTTAAACTCAGCTTGGTATAAAACTCTAACCCACCCAACCCACGAGTCCCAACCCTCAAAGCTTTTTGCCTTTTGGACCTTCCAAAAAAGATTTTCTAGAGTCTCAACCACAAGACATTTGTCTGCTCTGTTACAAAATCAAAAGTACTTCGACCAGTACCAGTGTAACACTCATTCTTACACCTCTTCTATTATAGAGGAGGAGGAAAAAAAAACAAGAGAGAGACAAGATCCCAGTGCTGATGTTTTTTTATAGCACATGCATCCATTTGGTGTTTGTCCTGAAAAAAATGCTCAAGACATGCCCTAGTCCAATACAAGGTCGCGAGACCTGTATCGGTGGTTCGATGTCTGACCCTGTATCCACAATCTCAAGCTTCTGGGTACGACACATAAAAACAGAGAACCATAAGCAACTTATCATACTGCAAAGAGATCTGCACGTTAAAAACGTAAACATTTTCTCCCAGTCAAGAGGACTACATCATTCAGTTTTTTCAAGTAATCTGTAGACACTTCTGACTTGCAACTAAATTTAATACTGTATGTTTTTCTCGATACTAAGAAGATATGGGTCCGCAAAACAGAAACACACATCTCTATACATGAAAGGAGATTCCGAACATATTTGTGGTAACTGATGGATCGATCGAAAAAAAATATTAATGGTAACCAATGGGTGCTGCAGCATCCCTCAACTCCTTTCCTTGGAAATGAATGTCCTGCAACACAGTTGTACTATTGGATATCAGAATCATGACAATAAGAAGGTCACCAAGATAATAGAGGAAAATTTCTTAACTTGTCAAACTACTTTTTTTACAACATAAGAATGGGAACATGCATATGTTAACAACCACTTGCTCTAAAAGTTCAAAACTATTAAAGATAGGCACTACAATGTCTATCACATAGCGTGGGGTGGACCACATTCTGTTACACTCCGCTCCAGCGCTAGCGTGTGGGAATTATCTGAACAAACATTTTTTTTGCTTTGTGCTAGCGTTGGGACTTGAACCCACTTTAGATCTCCCTCATTCTGATACAATGCTAACAAGCACTTGTTATAAAGTTCAAACTATAAGCGAGAGCGGAGCTACAATGCACATCAAATAATTATGAGGGTCTAAAGGGAAGTGGACCACATTCATCTAACAGAATACTCCGAAAAATGAAAAAAAAAAAAGAACCAACGTTTTGTGCTAGCGTTGGGACTTGAACTCACTGTAGTTAGATAAATAGCAGGAAAGGAGAATGCATTATTTTCCATTTTGAACACTCATGGAAGACGATAAGCCTTGTAAACTAATTACAAAGTTACCAATTGAGCAAGAACTAATGTTAAAATCAATCAATTAAAATTTCAAAAAAGAGAAAAAACTCACCGATGCAAAATGGTTGACATCCCGATGGTGAGCTTCATCAGCTCGGATCACGGTCACAACATCTTTTAAAGTGGCATCCTTGGGTAGCCTCCAATAGTCTATTGCAATAGCAGGAGCTGGAACATTTTCAATTCTACCACTGTCAATCTCCTTCAAGAACTCCGTATAAGAATGTATAGCCTCCTCTTCCAGATAACCAACAATCCTATGCGCCAGCTTAGGAGAAAGCAGATAAAGAGCAAAGAAGGCATTGAAGAAGACTCCTTGCACAGTGAGAACCAGGAACCTTTCATACCATTTGGGTTTCACAAGCTCCACCATTGTCATCAGGTGCATCCTCTCATTTTCTGCTTCCTCGAGTAAGGCCTTAATCCAGCCACCGCTATGCTGGAACTTCCGGAGAGACCTGAGGTGCAGCAGCATTCCTCCCACCATTCCAGGAACAGCTGCTACTGTTTCCAGCATCATTGCACGACAACCATACCTTCTCTGCATCATAATAACATGAATCAGAATAAAAAAACCACTATGCCTAGCAACACATAAGATAAATTCACGTGCCAAACAAAGTCTTAAAATAAAAGTGGTAACAATTCAATAACCAAAATTCTTGGCGCTATTTCGTGGATAAGTAGAAAGAAGTTCACATTCATACTAAATAAGAATAACATACTACTAATATTTCCAATGAAAAGAAAAATGTACTCTTAATATCAAACATCCAGCTTAATATGAAGAAAAATGTACTCTTAATATCAAACACCCAGCTTAATATGAAGAACCCTCTCCTCTAGTCATCATATACTGAAAGAAGGAACACTTCTCCCATATTTTTTCCTCTGCTTGTTCATAGGTAAAATCAAAGTTCCAACAACTGAAGATACTTAAAAGTTACAAAAGTTCAAATAAATATTGGGTTCCTAAAATGACCACATTAGAAACTCAAAATCATGCTCTTTTCTGCTCTTGTTATAATTCTGTCAGAGAACTGTCAACTTCGGCTCGTAGCCTCTTAAATATCAAGATACCCACCATGTTTTGAGTGAATGATCAGTTTATATGTTATGATACAGAAGAAATTATAAGATAATATACTCTACTGATAGCTGTCATTGCACTTTCAGTAGGTAGTTTCAGTTTTTCTGAGCAAAAGCACCTAGATGATAAAAGGTTTGTAAATCTTGGCCTTTATTATCTAAGATTGCTGTTCCTTTTTGCCGATCAAACATACACCACCATAACCCCCATCCCAAATCCTTGGCAGCGTATTTTATGACAACACCCACCTAATCCAAATAGTAATTTACACCTCCTCACTCAATCCAAGTAGTGCTCCCCATGTGTTAACTCTCGCTATAGACTACTATATGATGGCTCTCACCTAGTCCAAATAACGCTTGACACTAAGGTTGAATTTGCTTAATCCAAGTAGAGCTTTCCATACAGTAACCCTCACTATAGCCTAAGTAGCCCTTTCCCATGATAAGAACCAAACGAACTTGCTAAAAGTGCCTAGGAAATGGAGGATTGTTAAGGTTAGGCCATAATTACCTAACACTATAACACTTCGTCTTTCTCCTTTTGTCCTTCTTCTTTGACACGAGAGAATTATCCCTCACTTGTACTTTACTTCTTTTACTGTTTTTTCAAAAGAATGTACAATTATTCCTGTTTCCATTGAGATTTTATATGTAGCAACATATATTGGCAATAAAAATAGAACTTTTGGAAGTCAACAGATGACTAAACATAAGGACCATTAACCCAATGTTGCATGAAGAGGCACAATAGGCACCCCTTTTATGTGGAACTGAAAAGAGAACTACATTTTATTTTTATTTTTATTTTTATTTTTGTAAGCCGGAGCTAATTAGAATTTAGAATTTTGAAAGAAAAAAGTATCAGATTGCACAAATCTTAGAAGTAACCAAAATCACATAAAGGATTTACTTCTAGCTATAATCCCTCTCTAGTAAAGAATTTATGGACTTTTTCTTCTCCCAGTCTTAATCCTTTCCAATTTCCTTTTCCTAATCTTGTTCAAATATATTTTTTCAAACCGTACTAAAATACCTCTAAAATCAGAATTTACTAAAAATAGCACATGCGGGTTTTAGAGTGCAATAGCAAGTGAAGCATTTACGATAAATATTAATTAGGTTACTATAAATTGTAAAGTACTAACAACAAAATCCCATAAACAAATAATAAAATGCTAAACTCAAACCAAAATGCCAGATGAATCTCTGTTAGTTTATGTGTGTGCTTATAGATCTTTGGCTCTTCGATGACTACTAGGCCAGTTGGATAAGGTATGTATGGTTAGACACTAGACAGCAGCCTGCTTTCCCGTCAATTTGCAAGAAACCTTGATTCTGCACCAAACCAGTTCAATCCTAACTCAAAATCGTCTCATCAAGGCCAGGGGCCACAGAAAGAGCACGACAAGCAGTACCTAGCAGCAGTTCCACTAAAGAGAAAAACCCACCAGTCCATGTCCCGAATGTAGTGGTAGTAACTTAATTGGGACTATTAGAACTCTTCCCACATCAGCTGCGTATATGACATACTTTTCTGATCCAACACTTCATAGTAATTTAACATGAGTGCAACAAAGTTCAAACGTACCAAACAGGTTACCGTTACCAACAAATGGTAAATAACTCAATATCTTGATTCCGTAAATCTAAGTGTGGAAAACTTGAATTAAAACAATAAAACAAGAATGAAAAGATGATATGACGAATAGTGCAAGAACCTAAGGAGTGTGGTCATAAAGACAACGAACCAATTAAGTAATAAAATTCACACTTAAGATCTCTCTTTAGACAAAAAAAAACTCACCACTGGTAAAGGAAAGCATATCCATGTAGTGTTTCTGAAAGAATAACAAGCACTAAACTGAATTGAATACCAGATATGATGAGATGCTACATCTCCCAAGTAATTTGAAGACACTCAAATTCAATGTCATATTTAAATAGAAAATGGAACAGCAATCAAATATTTGTCTTATCTAATATTATCCCACATAACAATCCAAATTTGTTCACCACTTTAAATTGCAGTAAGTAATTCCCTTTTTCTCGTTAACTATTAACAGCAACATTATACCCATTAATCAAAGGGAAAGAAATAAAAAAGAGTTAGTTGAACCCACCCGAAAAAAGATATCTGTTGGAATTCTAAGAAGTTTCACTGTCCTGTAGGCGACCTTGTCCAGAAATGTCTTAGGTACATGATGTTTACCCAGATCTATCGACAGATCAGCCCTATAAGTCTCCCATGGCTAACAAAATAAGAATAAAGAAACCGTTAGCCATTAAACCAGATAAGAAATGCAGCAATCAGAAAATTATTAGAACTTAGAAGTCATCTTTATATCAAAAACTCACCAGAAGAATTAACAACATGAAGAATTCCAATTTGATAATAAATTTCATAATGACATAGATAGATGTCTACTACTTATGGTAAGTTTGCCAACCTTCATCATAATTTCATAATAATACAGATAGATGTCTACTACTTAGGAATCCTCTTAAGATGTTTTCCTAAAGGTATTCATTAAGCGACACCGTGACGGTGATGATCTCGAGTAAGACAATCATTAATGTTGAAGTCCCAATCAAGAATTTACCATCATACGTTGTCCCCAATCCATCACTAAATGAATTGTATTATTATCCATGCTTAACATAATAACAATAATTATTATAAATATTAACAGTAATATTTAATATCAATATTATTAGTATTACTATTTAATATTTAATATTTACTACTAACTGATATCATATCACACACAATTTGTTTTTTTTAAAAAAAAAAAAACTAACTGATAAGTTTCAGATCATTAAGTCTAGCAATTTCCAGCATATCTTGTAAACAACAGAACCGACATTAACCAGCCTATTAGGAAAAATCTATTCGAAATCGTTTCTTGAACGGTTCAACATCAAGCTCTTTCTTGGATGAAAAAAAGATCAAAATCAAATGTTAGATGCTGTTCTATATTGGATTTAATCAAGCTTGATCCAAGTTCTGAAGTACCCAAATTTTTCAAAAAAGCAGGAAATTGAACTGAAATCTCAAAATCAAATTACATCGCGCAATCCTCTAAACATCATTGAAACTTAAAAACCTATTTCTACACTGTATGAATTTCAATCCATTCGAAAAAAAAAAAGTAAAACAACAGCAAACAAAATAACGATTCACAGGAAACAAAATTCCAAGAACAGAAGCCCTAAAACAAAACTTAAAGAATCAATTCTACTTACCATGAAACAATTCCAAGGCCAAACAGTTCCATCTTCCCTTGTAACCTTGGGCCTTGAAACTCCCCAGTAACTCGAAACAACAACACCGTTGTCCTTTCTCTCACCTCCATCAGAATCTGATTTTTCCTTCTGAGCTTTCTCTGCTAAAGCAGTTTCCACAGAAGCAGCAGAAGAAGAAGAAGAACTCCAAGATCGAGAGATACTGAAAAACATATAAATAGGATTTCTCTCTCTAAAAATACTTTCAGAAGAAGAAGAAGAAGATCTGATAACGGTTGCTGATGAACAAATATAACGATTTCCTGAAATTTGTCCATTCAAAAGAGCTTTTCGAATTAGAGATCCCGCCATGTATGAATTCATTTTTCTTGATCACTGAAAATTAAAAAAAAAAAAAAAAATTGTCGAAGAAGAAGAAGATGATCCGTTTTTGCTGAAAACAGAGAGACTTTAGAGAGAGAAAATAATAAAATGGAACTAAAGTAAACGAGAAGTCCGTTATGGAAGATCAGAATTATCTGGTATATCGCAGGATATTGTTTTAATGAGTTATAGATATCAATACCGTTGATTAGGTTATTGGATGGAGATCAACGGTTATAAATGAGAGAGTATTTGATTTGGTATGTTTGAGTTACAATGAAGTTTACAAGGTCAAGGGAAAAGAGTGAAAGATTGACCGGTCATATCCGGCGTGGCAGGTATTATGACTGTTATGCCCTTGATTTTTATAGAAATGTTTAATATGCCCCTACTTGCTCCCCAAGTATCTGGATTCCAGAAGAATCTGAGACTCTTTTTAACAAGTCTTGTCTGACTGACAGAAAGGACCACGGGCCACCACGTTGCAGTGTTAGAAATCGTGGACCTTCGGAAATACATGCTTCGGTGGCTGAATGTAAACCGTTGATTTACCACTCGTGCTAAGTTTTACTGTAATCCAACGATTAAAACAAGCTTATGTGACTAGTGTTTGATCTGACCTTATTTGACTCGTGTCAATTGTACCCGATGACCCATGACCAAATCGGCAAAACTAAATTTACTTGTTACACCTAACTTATTCTTACACTCAGCTTACATCATTTTGTGGGGTTGTATCTAAATGATCCACAAGCCAATTTTTTTTACGATGATAATCTCCTAATCGTAAAGAACATCTTACGATAATCAAACATCAAATGATCTAGACACCATCATCGCAACAAACCTAAGTTCAGTGACAAATAAAAACGGGAACCTAAAAGAATCATCTACGTCTGTTTCATAGTTTAGGTTCCTCGTATTGCATTATTGGAACCTCTTTAATTTTGGGTACTTTCATGTTTTTTTTTTTTTTGAGGAGGTGAGTCGGGAGTATATTTTTAATGAGATTAGTAAATTAATACTTTAATATTCGACCTAATAAATAATCGAATTGATTACAAAAAATAACACTTTCTTAGCTGTTTAACCAACATACGAGTTAGGTATAATCTCAATGGTAAAGTACTCGAGTAATTGCTCGAGATCTTGCTACATCATTATTAGGAAAAAGTATATTAAAAACACCTTAGTTTAGAGAAATTGCACTCAAGTCAACATTTTCAAACTAAATATAAAAATAGCACCCTCCTTCAATTTTTGCCCAAAATTTTCTGAAAATATCCTCTTAGCTTTTTACTGTATAGATACTTAATTATTCAATCTAGACCTAATTTTAGACCCACTTATTGGATCATTTCATCAAAAAGAAATATGAATATTTTGGAGTAAAATAAGAGGTGGTGTTGTTTTTGTATTTAGTTTAAAAATGGTGACTTAGGCCCAGCTTGGTATCACGGGATCGTTTGTTTAACAAATGTTTTCGAGTTTTGTATGAAAAAATGGGCGCTTGGTAGCCCATGGTAAATCCAACTTATGGGGAACCTTTACCATGAGCCCACCACTTTAAAACTAAATTTGTGGCAAAAGTTCCCTGCCATTTTAGAGCCGGGAATGTTCGTTGTAGTTGTTTATCGTGTTTAACTCGCCCGTCGACCGAAACTCTATTCCTTCTTCAGTTAACCTCTCCTTAACTACAACCACTTCTTCTCCTGTAAGTCTTTCTCTATCTCTTTCTGCAATTTCAACCTAAATCTTCCTCTCTCTCTTTCTCTCTCTCCTCAACTTCAACTTTCATTCTTCTATGATTTCTGCAAGATACTTTTTATTGAGGAAGTTCTAAATTAGGGTTTGTTTCAAATTCTCATAACTCTTGAAGAGGATCAGTTAATTGGAGATGTTGATTATGTGATTCAGAGGTGGGTTAGGGTTTCTTGGATGCTTGTGATTGTAACGGCAATTTTGATCAGTACATATTGGTTGGGGCTTGTGGGAGAAGGTGGACAGAAGATGTGGGTAATCAGTGGAGGGTAAAATCAAGTATTCTTGATAATAGAAGGGATTTTACACAATAAAATCAAGGATTATTGATCAATATGGAAGGGTATTGATCAATTGTGTTTGTTTTTTCCTAAATAATGGAAGTACCAATTACTAATCAATTGAGATCCGGCGAACTCATGTTTTGGATGGGTTTTTATGTTCGTACTTGCTTAGTTAGATCGAGCATGATATTGTTTTAGTTTATCATTTTATTTTTTTAATTCCTAATAAAAGGTACCACAGAGTTGATAAACAAATCGAGAAAGTTTCATTGATTAAACTGAAATTAAGATGAACCAGTTAAGGCATGGATACCTAAATGTTTGCATTTAAAAAACCACAAGTGTATACCAAGCACCCTAAAATGTTTACAACCTATTTACAATGATCATAACAAGCACCAGTAAATATTTATTATAGTAAACACTTACTGCAGTAAACATCTACAATTACGATGATACCAAGCAAAGCCTTAGGTGCAATTTTCTCAAACTAAGGTATTTTTAATGTACTTTTCCTGTATTATTATGTCAAATTTTTTGTTGAATTCTTTATACGGGAAAAGTACATTGAAAACACCTTAGTTTGAAGCAATTGCACTTAAGTCACCATTTTTAAACTAAATATAAAAACAGCACCCTCCCCTAATTTTTGCCCAAAATCTTTCAAAAATATCCTTTTTTAGTTTTTTACTGTCTAGACCCTTTATTCTTCAATCTAGACCCAATTCTAGAACCATATGTGGGATAATTTCATCTAAAAAATAAGGGTATTTTGGAGTAAAATAAAATGTGAATGATGTTTTTGTATTTAGTTTGAAAATTATGACTTGGGTGCAATTTATCCAAATTAAGATATTTTTAATGTATTTTTCCCTCCCTCTTTATACACGTACCATTTTGTTAAAATATTTGGGCCAGGTCTGATTTTATCGGATACGGTAATGCTTGAGTTACAGTAAATTCCTACAGAATTTGCTACAACTCAAGCATCCAACGGTCAAAGTGATATGCATCTCCTCGTAATTCGCATCCCATCCTAAAGTGTTATGAATCTCACCGTGAAATGTGCCTGCTGTAGCAAATTCTGTAGGGATTTCGGTAGCCCTAGCACTACCGTATCGGATATAGTCCCATTAAAATTCGAAATCTAGCTGGATTGGGCTCTCTTACTTTTGGACTAGACCCTTATGGGCTCTTAAGAATTTATTGTCCAAATCTGTTCCTATGAATTGGTCCATACTCGGGTATATTCTATATCCTTCATTCCTTAAATGGTATCAAATCTTTTCAATCATGATTGTCAAAAGAAAATTTTACAATCACCCATGATTTTCGTATGAGAATTACTCGAAAAAAAAATTGAAAGCTTCGTTCATTCTCTCTCTAAATTTAAGTGGTTCTACATCAATTTGTAATTTTCTCTGATGAGAATGAGCGGATGAATATAGAAGCGGTCTTTGTTAAATTTGTTGCTTGTTAAAAAATGACTTAAATCTTACTATTAGAAATCATGTTTTTTTATGCAATCTCAAATGTTTGTGACAAAAGTATAAGGTTGTATTTCCAAGTTGCTCAAGAAATGGGAAGGACTTATTCCAATTTACAAGTTGTTTCTTCTGAACATTCTCTTATCCAAATGCCCATCTTTGAACAAAATGTAAAAATTCACTCTTCAAAGGAAAATTATTCTCAAATTCACTCTTTTAATATACAAAATGTATTTCAAATAGAAGTAAATTATGAAATTCCATGGTCAGTATGTCGTAAAAATTGAGAGTTTATAAAATCAACTCCAGATTTTAAGCTTTTTAAACCATCCATTTTATTAAAACTTTAAAAATGACTTGAGTCTATATAATCAACTCAATATTTATTTACTTTTTTGATTAGCTATAATCAACTCAATATTTGATCAAAATTTGTAGATAAATAAGTGATAAGAAAATCACGATGCACCTATGATTTGCCTCTTCGCTTGACAAGCAAATAGATGTCTTGTCATGTACGTCGAAAGAAGACAAATCAGAGAGCGTCACAACATTTTGAACCGAATAAAATGAAGAGTCTTTTACTCTAGAGACCCCAAAGTTGAGGTCAATAACAAAAACTCCCTTGAAGTTGATATAACTCTGTACAAACCTTGCTTTTCTAAATTCGTTACAAAAACTACCTTGGTTTTTTTAAGTTTCCTTAACTACCTTTATTAAAACAATCTTGGACGTTTTTTTCTTTCCTTTCCTCTTTTCTCTTCCTGATTTTTTTTTTTGACCGAGTTTTTCTAAAAAATAAGGTTCTACTTCTTCTCTTTCAATCTAAAAAACGCTCATCTTCTCCGACGACGATAAGTCCCAAAAGCCCCATTCTTCTTCTTCTCTGCCAACCTATCTCAATATATCTCACAGCTCCTCCTTGCACGTATTGATTCCATGGGATCCCCTTCTTTTATAGTCCTATTCTCTTCTTCAACATAACCTATGTACCTAATGGTATGTTTGGGTCGGCAGAAACCGAAATGAAGGTGATTCCTCTATTCAAATCAATTCAATTTCTGATGAAATAGACTAATATTCGACATTAGAATTGGGAGATGGAAATATAAAAAATCAATTTCTAATGTTTGGTTTGATTCTATGAAAATTGATGCCTTAAATTTATTTTTTGTTCATCAACTCGACTGTAAGGTTGGGTTACTCAATACCCAACCCCATTCATTCAAACCAGAAATTTTAAACCTAATTACACATTATTTATCAACCATAGTTCCATAAAAACTCTAGTAGCCTCCATCTCCAGCATCAATTTCGAACCAGAGTTCATCCTTCTTCATTCTACATGAAAAACAAGGTCAAAGGACCTAAAAACTCAGATCTAGTTATACCTTCGCCAGATCTTAGTTACCTAAAGAAAGCAGAGAGATAAAAGAGAAAAGGGAAAGTAGAGAAAGATTTTGTAAATAAGGGTAGTTTAAGGAAATGAAAAAATCAAGGGAGTTTCTGTACCGAAGTTGGCAAAGAAAGGTTTCTAGGGAGTTATAAGAACTTCAAGGTAGATTTTGTAATTGACTTGCAACTTTGGGGTCCCTAAGGTAAAAGACTCTAAAATGAAATGGTAGAACCAGGACTTAAAAGGTAAGAATTTCTGCCAGTCAATATTAATTGAAGTAGAGTATTTTTATGGGATTCAAATTCACTGACCTCTACCACTTTTAAACACTTTAACAAATGGTCCTCCACGGGTGTCACAAGAATATGTTGAATATGTAAACCCCTTATTTGTCTACAATTTTTTGTTTCTACAAATTTTTTATTTTTTATTTATAAAAGAGAAAGACAGTTCTATGTTCAATGAAAAAAATTCAATATCGTTAAAAGAAAAAAAAATGATGTCCCCCAACTCATTACGCACCTAACAAAGGTGCCAAAAAGCACATCACTTTCCACCAACAAGATGCATCATTCCCCACCTAAAAAATATAAAACATTTCTGTCATGAAATTCTCATGTATTGTTTTTTTGCTGACTAATAATACGAGCATTCTATGCAGTTTTTGTAATCCCTGTTGCAGTCCATTTGGTGCTTGCCAACCGTTGGATTTGGATTATTTTTTATTCAACAGTGTTGTTTGGACCGACTATTTTATAAATCATAATTTTGCTCAAAACTCCTTTTTTTTTTTTGCTGCAAAATACTAAAAACTCCACAAACATTTCATATTAGTCAAAACTCTCATTTTTTTTATCGTTTTCCACTTTTTAAGGGATAATATTTTGGTTTACTCCACTAGCTAATAAATCTTTTTTTTAGTTCCCTTTTTACCTTTATTTAAGGAGATTAATATCTTAAAAAGATTCTCTCTCTTAAAAAGAGATTAATTTCTTAAAAATATTTTCTTCCTTAATTAAAAAGAGATTAATATCTTAAAAATCTATGATGAAAAATTAATTTGTGGAATTGAAAAATAAATTTTTTTTTCTAAATTATTTTATTTTCGCAAAACAAATTTTGATTTTGCAAAACTAATTTTGGCATTACATAACTAGTTTTGTAAATGACAAATCTAAATTTAATTATGCAAAAAACGTTTTGATTTGTAAAAAACGTTTAATACATATGAATTGAAAGTTCTCAACAAACTTTACTAAAAAAAAAATTTATATTCTTTTAACATTCAAATTAGTTTTGGATTGAAAAGACTTAATTAGGGAGAAAATTTAGAATAATTTAGATACAACCTAATTGAAAAAAAAATTTAGGAAAGATTTAATTTATTACCCTAATTTAATGCTTCATAATATTTTATTACTAAATTTAGGAGCCGGTCAAAATTAGTATCTCTCTTATCTAATAAGGGCAAAAATGTATATACATCTGATTTTGAGATTTTTTGGGGTTTTGGCTATTTTGAAAAGTTCATGAAGTTTTTGGGTAGGAATTTTTAAATTTTGGATATTTTTGCCGTTCCACGAAAATAAAATTGGTGCTCGATGCTTATGTGGCAGAGTGGGTCCCACTGCTATGTAAGTTGAAAATTCTTTCAAAATACTTTTGAGAGGAAAAAAGTGGTGGATCCTACCCTGCTACATAAGCATCTGACACCACTAAAAGATATTATTATTTTTTATTATCATTGGTTCTACGAATAGATCCATTGATAATCACAGAGCCCATAACAAAAATCATATCAAAATCCAACTACTGGGAATTGCTAGGGTTAATTTGCAATCCAACTCCCACGACTATAATGTTAATCCTACTGAACACGCTTGCGATCATTATATGTCGGTTAATAAAGTTGATTGTTGTTGACAACATAGATTTAATTTCAAATTCTACTTGCATAGAATGAAATTAAAAAATGTTAAAAAATTATGCATAATTTAAGAATATTTTAATATTTTTCGTGGTCCTTATCTCTTGTATTTGTAACAAATAATCACTCCATCATAAAACAAAAAAAAAATACAAAATTTTAAGGATCACCAGCCACTAGTGGATGATAATTGATACCGTTCTCATTTCAAATCTCTAGGATCATCCACGGTTGGATCCTCGGGATGAACGTAATTAACCCCTGATAAAAAAGGGATAATGGCCAAAACATCCAATATATAACTTTTTTAATCTATTTAGTACACAAAATTTTTAATACGGCAGTGCTAGGGTTACAGAATTTCCTACAGAATTCTGTACAGCAGGCACAATTCACGGTGAGATGCATATCACTTTGGGATAGGGTGCGAATTACGAAGAGATGTATATCACTTGGACCGTTGGATGGTTGAGTTGTAGCAAATTCGGTAGGAATTTGCTGTAACTCAAGCATTTCCGTTTTTAATAAGACTCAAATACCTTTTTTAAAGCTTTTTGAATATGCTTAGTCCTTTTTAAACTTTTCTAAATTTATTTAGTTCATTCCTTCCCTTTTAATGTTCATGTTTTACCCTTATTATATTTGTCATTTACCTTTTTGTCTTTTTCAAACTTGTACAGGTTTTTTATAAGAGAGAAATGTAGTTATCTTTTTTGTTTTTAAACTTTAAAATATTATATCTCTTCAACTAAAATTTGGATTTTGACAAAATTCATATATTTGGAAAGCACTTTTCGAGATCTTTGAAACTAGACCAGTCAAGAATGGTTTTTGAAAAAAAACAAATCATGAAATTTATGCAAATATTTTTGCATATATAGATCTACAAAAATATTTTTGCATATGCTAAATCATTATGTGAAACATTTTTGCATAGATCTATGCTAAATTATCCGTGAAACATGATTTTGCATAGTTTCTGCAAAAAATTTTTTGCATGTCTCTCTTTCTCTCTCATAATCATCAAGATCTTTTGTTGACTGGTGAATGATCGATCAATTGAAGCAAATGAAATAAGTGAAGATCGAAAGCAGCAAAGTAAGCTTATTAATGTAGAGAGAGAAACATAGATTCTTATTCGGTCAAATTTTGATTTCCATAGTTAAATGGCAGATCTGTCTAAATTTTATTTTTGGACTAAATAGACTGATATAAAATTTGGTGGACTAAAAACACTGAATTAACAAGAATGTATTGGACGATCTCCCTAAAAAATGCTTAATTAAAACTCCTCGAAAAACTAAAAATCCACAACGCCCACACTTCACGACAGCTAATAGCCTAATACCCACGTCACAGTCAGTGGGCCTAGAAGCAACAGTTAATTAGGTGCGCCATTACGGCGCATAATAGAGCTTACCCATACGTAATAAAACCAAAAAACTAGGGCCCGTTTGGTTCGCGATTGGAAAACATGTTTTCAAAAACTAATTTACACCTAAATTAATATGCATTTTGTACTACATCTAAAACTGTTTTAGGATTTACAACAAAATCATGTATGATTTTACAAAACAAAAAAATGTTGTTTTCTTTGTTTTCAATGAAATCATTTAGGATTTTATAGTAAAGTCAAAAAAATAGTTTTAGATGTGATACAAAATGTAGTTAACTTAGGTGTAAATTAGTTTTTGAAAACAAGTTTTCCAATCGCGAACCAAACGGGCCCTAAACTATTCCGAAGTAATCAAAGCAAAACCCTTGGCGTTGGCGGTAGGTAAAAACGAAAACAAAATCAAAATCATCAACTAAAATTTATAACAGAAAAAAACAATTTGAAGGTGAAGAAAAAAATTAGAATTTTTTTTTTAATTTTTTGTTTTTTCGGCGATGGAAGCAAAGCCGAATCCTGTCAAATTTTTTTTTTTTGGTTCTTCCGATTAAGCATTTATTCGATTCTCTCTTACACTTGAAGTTTCTTTCCTTTCCATAAAAACGAGATGATGATCTCTTCAGAAAAACCCTAAAATTTCAATCTCACTGAAGAACAACAACAACTCTATTATTTATTTATTATTTATTATATTCAGTTTGATCTATTACTATAACGATTATTACAATGCTGGGATCATTGGATGTTTGGTTTAGGGATTCGATTACTAGTGATTCATCTAAGCAAGTTTTTGGAGATTTGAATTCTGTTTCTCTCTTTGGTAGTGGAGGGTTGTTTTTAGATTCGACTATTCCTGCTTCTTTTGTTTCTTTGATTTCATCTAGAAATGATGATCACGATGATTCAGTTGTTAGTGTTTCTAGTTCTTCTTTTAGTTCAAGGATTTGTTGGAAACCAGTTGTTTTGAAGGGTTTTAAGCGGGAAAAAGGGAGTTTTGGAGTGATTAGTAATGGGTTTTTGTCGGTGAGCTTATCAATTAATGGAACTAGTGATGAATTAGTTCAGGATTCAACTGGGTTTTTGGGGGAAAATGGAGAGAAGAATTCGGAAGAAGCAGAAATGGTGGTTGTGCAGGAGGAAAAAAAGAAGGTTGGGTTACGAGGAAAAGCAGGTGCCATGAATACTACTAAACATCTTTGGGCTGGAGCAGTTGCTGCAATGGTTTCAAGGTTTGATTTTTCTTTGATTCTCTTTATGTTTGATTTAGTTTATAACAAAAAAAAATTGAATTTTTTCTGGATTATAGTGTTTATTGACTTATTTGATAGTGACTTGGACTTATTTGTTGGAAATCTTTTTCTATACTTTTTTTTTTGCTTGCCTTTGTTATTACTATGTATGTGGATTTTTTCTTCTCTGGGCAGAGAAACCAGCTCAAAATTTCCATTTGATCTTTTATACCTCTTTTGTTTGAAACAGAAAATTGGGGTTATTAGTTTGTTGTTGTAGGCTTGTAGCTGATACTTGCTATTAGAGTGTTGACTGAAGGTGTTCATTGACTTACATACCGCCCTATTTCTGTGTTTGATCTTTGATTTAGATATTGAATTGGACTTTTTTCGAAGGCGTAGTTGAATTTATTTTATTGCTGGATATGTTCAGTTTTTCTTCTGGACAAAGATTCCAGCTGAAACCTTTCCTGATAATCTTGCCTTCACCCATAATATTAGGTCCTGCTCATAATGTTTATTATAACATTAAGGTTAAGAATCAACACCTACTTTTATTGATTTTAATTTTATTTCCCACCAGCTATATAATTGATTATCATGGAAAAACAGCTATATCTCGGTTATTGGTTATTGGTCATTGATTCGTGATGATCCAAAATGCTATACTGAGATTCATGGAATTCCTAGGAAGTGGATCTGTATTTATCTGAAGGGGAAAAACTAATGTGGGAATGTAGAAAATGAGACTTTGTTGAGATCTGTGTTGGTGTTTTGCTTTGGGTAATTTGTGTCCTCTTCGCTTATAAAAGAAAAAAAAATTTGTTCTAGGAAGTTGTTGTGTTTTTGTTCTCAGGGGATTACTTTCGACGAAGATGTCAACTAGATGCATTGCATTAATATATTCTTTGAATTTCGAGTATAGCTTCAAATTGTTTTTAATTATAGTTTTATATACTCTTGAATGGGAACAATTTTTATAGATTTTAGAAAGTACGCAAACGATATTGGGTTTCATTTGTCTTTATTTTCAGTAATCTGAATTTGAAATCTCTTTTGCATTAACTCTCAACATTTGAGGATTTGGACAAGCATTTGTGAAGCTTGAAATGAATTCCTGTTTGGAATCTTACCGAGTGGCTTGTGTTACTTACATATTTGTACTTTTTAATTGCTGATCATGCATCTTCTATCTGGAAATGAATATTTTCGTATCAGAACTTTCGTTGCTCCACTTGAGAGACTAAAGCTGGAATATATAGTTCGTGGTGAACAGAAGAATCTAATTGAGCTCATAAAGACAATTGCTGCCACTCAAGGCGTGAAGGGCTTTTGGAAGGGAAATTTTGTCAACATTCTACGGACAGCTCCATTTAAAGCAATAAATTTCTATGCTTATGATACATACAGAAAGAAACTGCTTGAAATGACTGGGAATGAAGAAACCACAAACTTTGAAAGGTTTCTTGCTGGTGCTGCGTCTGGCATTACTGCTACCATACTCTGCTTACCTATGGACACGGTAAAGCCCCATTTTCAACTGTGTTCTTTTTTTGAGATAATCCGCTGCAAATGATAACCTCTGGTTTTCATGATTGAATTACATTGTGTCTTCTATGGAATATTGTGGAAGTTCTATATGTAGCTTCCTATTAGGTTGATTGGAATACCAATATCAAGAAAGTGGGGAGGGAAGAAGATAACTTCTCCTCTGTGCTGTGCTTGTGGCACATGCAGGGGGTTGGGGGCCTTTGGGCCACCACTGGGGTCTCACCTGGAGCTTGATTTTGTTAATCCCACATTTGACATGGATAAAGAGATCCACCGGTGGGGACTTGGATGGTCTTAAACGGTCGGAAGGATGGTAGAGTTGACCGTTCAAGTCCCCATCAATCACATGGTGGGTCGAAGTTTTGCCTTCATTTAAAAAAAAAATACATGGTGGGTCGACAAAAATCGCACTTCTCACATTGGATATCTCCTGGGCCCAACATTGACGCAATTGGATGCTTCTAGCCATCTGATCTATGGAATTTATACGTGTATATAAAACTTGGACATTGGCCATTTTCAGACAAAAACTGGGAATTGGAGAACTAGTCCTGGTCGACCCCATGGTTGACACTCAGTCAGTTCGAATGCAACTGATGTGACTGGTTGGATTGAGGAATCCAGTAAGGTCCACAAAATCCAAAATACTTGAAACACAGATGTTCACTTTTTTTTTTTTTTTAAACACATTGTAGCCTTGTAGGTGTGTTTGTCTAGGATCTGACCTGGTCCATCAGGTTTGGCCTGAGGGTTGGCAGGTACAAACTTTTCAGGTCTCTGAATTCATAACTAGTATATCCAACTATGTTTGAATAATTTTTCTAATACGGAGTGGTTCTTGATGTACTTCACTTGTAAAATTTCAGATCCGAACAAAGATGGTAGCACCTGGTGGGGAAGCATTGGGTGGTGTTATTGGTGCCTTCCGTCACATGATCCAAACTGAAGGGTTCTTTTCTCTGTACAAAGGCTTACTACCATCTATTATAAGTATGGCACCTTCAGGTGCAGTTTTTTATGGTGTGTATGATATACTGAAGTCAGCATATCTCCATTCACCAGAAGGAAGGAAAAGGATTGAGAACATGAATCAACAGGGTCAGGAACTGAATGCTTTGGACCAGCTGGAGTTGGGTCCCATTAGAACCCTGCTATATGGGGCTATTGCTGGTTGTTGTGCAGAAGCTGCCACATACCCATTTGAGGTTGTGAGGAGACAGTTGCAAATGCAAGTCCAGGCAACAAAGTTAAGTGCATTAGCAACTTGTGTCAAGATAGTAGAGCAAGGAGGCGTTCCTGCACTTTATGCGGGACTTATACCAAGTTTATTACAGGTATATATGTACATTGATCTCTGCATCTTTCCTTGTTATTCTGTGTAAGGTTTATTCAGAAACTTAATTTATTTAAATTGAAATGACTAATATGACATAGCCATGAACCCTAAATGGTCCTCAAATAAATAAGTTCCCATGAGCTAAGAGCCCCCTGAAAGACTAGTTACCTTTAGTTAAACTGATGGCTGATATCTGTGGTCGCTCTTTTCCTTTTGAAATGGACTGACCCATAGCGCTTATAAATAAAATAAAACAAAGGACTAATGAGCTTCAAAAATTCTTCTGAGCACCAATTGAGGATAATTTGATCGTTTAATTAGAGCTAGGACTGCTTTTGTTGGGATTAAGTTTTGCCTAGCAATTTCCTGTACCAACCTTTTCTTGATCAAGACTTTGATCAGGTAATCCATAGATTCTCCTCTGCACTTGGTCGACAAATTTCAGATTTCTGCCTCAAGGTTGATGCCTATTACAGTAAAACAGGCATATGGAAGATTATACCAATGGTTTCACTGGATTGTGCTGCTCCATGAAAAACTACCTCTGTTTGGTTTCCTGCCAACTTTTAGTTTTGTTTTCAACTGTACGCATTTTCTTTCTTTGAAAATCTTAAGATGTTTCCCCAGTTTGTTATTTTCATTTGTCACTTGTCTATTATTTTCTCATCTTGTTATTGCTCTTTTGCTGTTTCAGGTTTTACCCTCGGCGGCTATAAGTTACTTCGTCTATGAGTTCATGAAAATTGTTCTTAAAGTTGAATGAACATGGAGACCGTGAAATTTAGGAGGCTTCTCAGCACAACTTCCAGGCTAAGCCTGGGTTGAAATTTGATTCAGGGAAGCCAAAAATAATGTTGTAATTTGGCCTTATCAAGGTGTCTTTAAATCAAGAAAGTAGGTACGCATTCATCAGTACCTGTACTACACATAGTTTTAGGGATAACTATAGGATCTTGAGTACTTCCCAAGTTATGGTTGGTAATCTGTCTTTGAAACCTTCCATTTCTCTGTCTTCCGCAAGTTCCTGTGCCTCAGGAAGATTGAGCTGAATGTATTATCTTGCATCTTTGGTGCAAAGTTTTCTGCAGAGCTTCTATCATCCGCTCTTCTTCAATGAAAGGGTGATGGTTTAGAATATTTTTCTTTTCAAGGAATTCATTTTCTTGAATCCATGATAAACATGACTCAGACGTTTGAATATTGGGAACTCAAGTAAAATGAAAAATTGCATTGAATTTTTGTCTCCCTTTTTGAGATGATCCGTGTACTCCGCCTAAATTTGTACAGGGGCTTGGCCTGGCCGTCTGGAGCCCATATAGAGATGATCCAAGGGCTGATTTTTTACTCACCGTGGAAATCAATCCGTTCTAAAACTTCTAACCCAAATGAAAGGATAATGGGTTACAATGAGTTAATTTTTTGTGATGATGATTTACATGGTGATAAAAACATTCCCATTGAAAAGCAGCCCTTAGATCATCTACAGGTCATAAATGGAGTGTCACAGCCACCAGGGTTTGGTTCAGTGGTCATAAATGGAGTGTCACAACCACCAGGGTTTGGTTCAGTGGTCGGCCCATTGGTTTTCACATAGGGTGTCCGGGTTCGATCCTCCTGAGCTTTCTCTTGGTGGCCATCCAGATAGATTCGAAATTGGATGTGTGCAAATGGGAGGGATTTGCTATCATCCCCAAGGATTAGGTGAGTGCCCAATGTGGTGGCCCGGATACCTTGGTCATCAAAAAAATAAATAAATAAATGGACAGTCACTGCGCAAAGGTAAAATAGTTAAATGAAATATTCTTTTAGAAGTCTTTTACCAGCAAGTTGAATCCATGGAAGATCAGTCAGATTGATGTAAAGAATTCGATGATCAATGTCCCAACGTGGTTGTTGGATTGGATCGGATCCCAAGCTCTCAGGTGATACCATTGGTCGCAAAACACTTCCGGTGGCTTCATCCAAGCATAGCTGTTGGGCTAAGCCAAGTGTGGATCTATAGATCGAGCACAGTTCAATCAAGCAATAGACACTTCTAGTTCAAGCATGGTTGGCCAAATCGAAATCAACTGAGTGAATTGTATACCATTCCAGTTTGAATCGGTTGACTCGGGCAACTCAAAGCCCACTTACAACGAGTAAAGTCCAAGTCAAATCTAAGTTCAATAGTTGTATGTCTTCCGTCTCTCTGACTCGATGAAAATCGTCTGAGTTAATCCATTCAAATCCAACATTGATTCACTGATCAGCAATCAACCCCAATACACCGTGAAGGCCGATTCACAGTGAATCTCTAAATCAGCAGATTAGGCATTCCATGGGATACGTTGGGTTCGCATTCTGTTCTTGTTTTTACATGGTTTTTTTTTTTCCACTGCTCTAGTGCACATAAGATGATCTACGGGCTGATTTTTTGAAAAGATGCTCTCCACAGTTATGAGATCATCTTCAGCAAAAATCATCCCATTTTAAAACTTCAGACCCATCATTCAAAGTTCTGACAATCTGACCCAGCATCCCTTGGTTGAAAATCAACAGTAAATAGACCCTTACCAAAATCGACACTTACATCAACATCTCATATAGGCCACTGGAAGCAGTGTAAAAATCATGAAAAAAAAAAGAAAACAGCCAATCCTGTGACATGGCAATACAGGTAAAAGTAGGATACATGATAATATCGCACAAATCAAATGCTTGAGTTCATCTAAAATTCCACTTTTTGTTGGTGCTAGTTTCCATACCCAATTTGGTGTACAAAAACCCTCCATCACCCATCCGGGTTATGCGATCTAAGGATGGGGAGGCTGCAGTTTAACACATGGCAGCTGGATGATGAATATGTTGAACGAAAATAAATTGTTCCATATACTAAGGCTCAATACCACAAAAGAGCCACTGAATGTACTGAGCCCATGTCATATCTCATCATAATATATTATCTATACTGCAGTAGTGCCAAAATTCCGAATTTACAATGTGCTCATTTTTGCCTCACTTTCGAAATTATCCTTTCGATAATATGTACAATTTTTTCTTTTAAAAGAAAAGTAAATGGTTTCCTCTTATGGGTATGTTTGTCATTTTTAATACTGAATTGCTGAATATAAAAAAGATTCCGTCTAATCAAAACAAGAAAAGACTGTCAAAGCTGGTGACCTGCTTTACTTGAATGGATCTTCCCATACTAGAATCTATAACAAAAAGGATTTGCACAAGGAACCATACCTGGAATTGCGACATCAACAACAGTGCAGGTTTGAGAAATCCAACGTAACTGCAGAAGATGGAACTCGACAACTATACCTGTAATCTCTTGAGAAAAAGAACACAAGAACACATGAAACTGTAAAGAGTACAAAGCCATCAGTAATTCCATATTTTATAAAAATTATTACCAATGTGTTTGGTATTCCGAAACCTCAACCCTCAAAAGGTCAAAGCTGCACGGCTTATACAATGAAACATGTATTAAGCTTACCTTGATCCTATCAAATTGCATAGCTCCCCTTAAATATGGGCCTTGAGTTAAAAAAAAAAATTCTACACACGTTTTGTTACAAGTTTCTGACTTCCATCAGCTCATGTTGCTCTTCTCGCAAAACCTAAAAACCACATGAACTGCAAAAGCCAAGCTCTGTTCTTCACCCACTACTACTGAATCCATCCGGGCTCATCAAGTGGGTAATTTGGTGTTCCAACGTCATTGCTCGGTAAATTACTTCTTCGTTTGATCAGTATCATTGCTCATTTCTTACTGCTGCCAACCACCATATGGTTGATTTCGATTACCACCCATCATATTTGGGCCTCTACCACCACCTGAATTACCATAAGGCCCACCTTGGGGATAATTTGGAGCTCCATAACTGCTGCCACCCCCTCTGGGGCCTGGACCAGGCATACCACTTGCAGCATATGGAGGGCCCCTTCCCTGTGGTGGATATGGCCCGCTGTTATAACCCCCACCTTGACCTCCACGATTTGGGTACGGGCCACTAGGGTTTCCACCCTGGGGGTATCTATTTGGGCCTCCAGAAGGTCCACGAGGCTTTCCATAGTGGTGACTAGGTCCAGCAACCACTGGTGGCTGGGAATTATGCATAGGCTGGCTAGGACCTGGTCGTAGCTGAGGATGTGGTTGCCCGGACTGCTGGATTGGAGGCAAGCGTCCATGCTGCTGTGGGTGTTGTAGTTTTTGTCGTTTCGCTGCTTCTTCTTGCTGTCGTTGTTGTTGGCGTTTTTTCTTTGTCTGGAACTCGTGAGATGATTCATATTTAGGTAAGCTGTGCACCAAAAGAGGTCTTGTCAGAAGTATGATATCGAGGAATAAGAATACGGTAGTTCAGCTCTGGAGTAAGAAGCAAATATAGAGATCTTGGAAAATTTATTTATAAGGGAGCAGATGATGGAAGTCAAACCTCTTTGGATCACACGGTAAGGGATCATTCCAGAAATACTCAGCATCCAGTGCATCCTTAGCAGATATTCTCTTTAGAAAGAAAACAAAAGGGGAGGAACAGAGAAAAACAATTAGTGGAATATTTGGTAATATCTATTAAAAATCATCTACCCAGCTTCGCTAAAGAATAATTGGATATATTGGAAGGATGATTTCGTAATAATCATCTATACCTCAACCTATATACAGAAGCAGACAGTAAATCATTTCTGCTATTCAATTATTTTAATAAAAAATACATAATTTGTTCAAATGGATAACTTTAGGTATATACAAGATGAACTAGCCTTTAAAATTTTTAAACAGTACATTTTGCTGCTTCTATCATGCTGGCATTGTCAGAAATCTCTTATGGGGGTCCTTTTCCCAAACTAACCTTTGCTCATTTTTAAGAAACCCCACAGTAACTGGATAGCTCATGGCGCCATCATAATACATGCAGCATCAATGTACCATACACTAAACTGTCTTCATCATTCTCAGAAAAAGAATCAGTCATGCTGGTATGCCTAGCCCCATGAAAGCATTACTTGAAGTTGCGAAATCTGAACAGTTCAATTTTAACATTACTTAAGGTCAAGTTTCATATGGTTAGTAAAGTTGGAACAAACTCTTTTCTGATGATCATCACTATGGTGAAGACAACTTCATGCATGGGAGAATGGTCAAAGACTATCCACATGCGAGCCCCACTCAGTATAGTAACTATAACATTGGTGGGCCATGTCTATTCTTCAGGATGAACTCAAAGATCCCGAATTTCATTTAAGAGATTGGAAGCCTAAATGTTATTAAAAAATAATCTTAACAAAAGGGTTTAGAAAGAAATATACTAACTATGGCAGTGAGTCAGTGACATACTAATGTTATTCGTACATGTGAAGTAAATAAGAGTTTCTTTTTCACAGAACCAACTTTGGGCTAAAAATCACAATGCCTAGACCCAAGCTCCGAATTCTAAGACAAAGCCATTGGAAAAAAAAATTGAGAGCACAGCTGCATATGTATAGGTAATAATGTAGATAGGGTTGGCAGATGTATGTTGGTTCTCATGAAATTTGGCTTAAAAAATATTCGGGCTAGTTTATCCTTCTGAAAATGTTGGCTCAAGATGCTATAATTCCATATAAAAATCTCTCCTTAACTGACAATTTTCTTAAAGAGAGTTTGTTTTACTCCAAGACAAAGTTATAGTAAGAACTCAAGGAATTTCCATCGGCCCATCAGACTTGAAAAAAAATAAAAAATTCGCCATCAGCTTAGCTTGTTTACGGTGCTCCACAAATCAAACATCAGTAGGTGTCATCCAATTTATCATAGATGCAAGCTAACCAATTGATCCAGTTCATTAAATGCAGTCCTCAAGGACTGCTTAAACCCATTAACTTCATGCCTTCATCTGAATACAATCTTGAAAGTTACAGCATTCTAATCCTTTTAGAATTTGGATATATCTAAAACAAGGCTTTTCATAGTCCGTTTTTCTCTCCTCCTTTTTAGAAGCGCTAATCAATGTGGGGACTCTGGGTACTGGTACCCACTGGCAAGAGTGGGAATTGTCAACCAGCTGGGACAGCAAGACAAATAGAAAAGATCCGTGTAAAAGTACCCCCAACTATTTGTGCCAACAAGGAAGGGTGTCCATTGAAGCTAGAGTAATAAAGGGACTTCACAAAAGTGTAATCTAAAATGACAATTAGCTTATCAAACAGTGAGCACATAAATATTTAAAAAATAGAAAGACTATTGGATAACGAGAAACCACATCTTTACTGCCAGTACATGTGCAATATTGTCTGACAAAGATACCATTCAAAATATGCATATGCATGCTTTTTTAGAATAAGTTTATGAGATAAATTCATAGAAGTGATACCTGAGATGGATCAAGAGTAAGCATTTTCTCCAGCAACTCCAAAGCATGACGATCAAAACTGTAATGCAAAAGAGTTACAAACTAAAGAACTTTTGGATATAGGATTAAAAGGCACAAATAGAAAGTAGAACATTCAATGTATTTTAAGCCAGTAAGTTACACAATAAACAAGTACTAAGTATCTATTCACTTACTGCTTGAAAACCTCCCTGACACGTCTCTTCATTGGCCTCGTTGGCTTGAAATTGTTATACCAAGGAATCTTGGACACCCCAGGCCAGTTGATCTCATCAGGAGCTCCACACAACTCAAAAATCTTGTTCAATTGCTCTGGCTGTAGTGGTCACAAATCGAACTTACATAAGACTCAAGGTTCCAGGAGAGTTATAACTGGATAGATGAGCACAGTTGGATAACACACGCAAAGAAACGTAAATTAACTAAAAATATTAGAGGGGCATTCCGCGAGTCGCCTTCAATCATGATTTCGTTTTGCTTCCTGAATAGAAACCCAGTACCAGAAAGATGATTTCCTTTTTCAAATTCCTAAATACACCACCAATACAAAATGATTCCCAGGTGCCCCGCAGAGCAGCCACCGTCATTTACTTTATTTTATCTTTAGTTGGAGGGCTCCACATTAATATCATGGGACACTGTGAAAGCTGACGCCCCACCTTAAGTAGCTGAACTAACAAAGAAAGCTCACAACAAATCAGCATACCTCATTTTTTCCAGGCAAGATGGGTTTTCCATGAAGAAGCTCAGCAAAGATACAACCGACGGACCACATGTCTACGGCAGGACCATACTTTGTGGTTCCAAGCAGCAATTCTGGAGGCCTGTCCAGAAAATATGAACCTAATCAAATTAAATCAAAAGTGGTGCATATTCATGGAAAGACAGAAAGATGGTTAACTACTTTTCTTTCTTTCTTTTTTTTTATAAGTAAGATGGTTAACTACTTAAAAGTCCACAATCTAACTGTCATGTTATTAAACTTGTAATATTTACCTATACCACAAAGTAATAACACGATTTGTAAGGTTGGCATTGTGATCATTAGAAAATGATCTTGCAAGACCAAAATCTGCAAGCTTCAGATTTCCTTCATTATCTATTAGAAGATTAGAACCTGCGAAGGCATGTGAAGTGCAATATCATTCAAACTGCAATAAATTAAGAACCACATCACATTAATAAGTGAAACTCAGTTTGATAGTAACCTTTTATGTCGCGATGCAATACTTGGTTGACATGACAGTAATGGAGTCCTGTCAATAGCTGCCTCATATAGCACTGAGAAGAAACAAAAAATATCATTTTTTTTCTGCACAAGATGCTCACTAACTAAATGAACAAAAATTTCATTCAGGCTATGTGCACCTATGATACCTTGATCTGCGGAACTGTGAATCGCATACCAGGACGATCAGCAAGACCCGTCAAATCGTGGTCCATGTATTCAAAAACCATGTAGATGCTACCTTTGTACTTATTACCATCTGCAGTTCCCAAGAAGAAGTTGGTTAACATCAGAAACTTCCACCTTAAAAAAAATAATAAGAAACTGAACAAATATTAATGGTCTGCACTATGCAGGATTATCCCACTCAAGATGGTGTAACCATGTGAAATGATGCAACTACGGAACATTAAACTACTCACCAGGCCTCCCTTGCTCATCCCTTTCAGGACCTGCAAGACAACACCCAACAGTTAAAATAATTCAACGAATGAACTAGTTAAGTACGAAGAACTAAAAACACGTGAAAAAAAAATGAAAAGAAATAAAGAAAAAGAAACTCGAAAGGGAAAAACCTGGAGAGGTAACAATTTCTTTCAACTTAATTATGTTTTCATGATGCAGCTTCTTTAGAATTTTAATCTCACGTATGGCAGTAATTGGAAACTGCAATCCAAATGAGAAAATGTCAGATACATATGTGATAACGAACAACAAGCTTTTTAGCTACCTAATCTACTTATTTTTGAAGTCCAAAGCCACAATTCAATAACATTAAACTACGGAAATCAATAAAGAGGAGGAAAGCAGGTACCCCTTCTCTTTCATTGTCCATTCTTATCTTTTTCAATGCAACAACTTCCCCTGTTCTGATTTCTTTAGCCATGTATACTTGACTGCAAGCAAGAAAACCAAAGGTAAAAAGACGAAATGTTATGACACAAAAACACAAACAGACAGGAAAAAAAACAGATTCTCGTAAGAGAGCATTAAAAGATGAGACATAGAACTAGCCATCCAGGTCTTATTTAATAATTCATGGTTTGCATATTGCACAAGCATTTGCAGTACTACAGTATCAATAAATAAAATCTTATTCTTTCATGTGTGTATGCATAATAACATCCACTTAGGCAGATAATACATTGTTATGCATGACGACCGACAGAAATCTTATCGACAAATAAGAAGAAGAAGAAGAAAAAAAAACAAGAAAAATCCAATTGTTTCAATAGAGAAACTTCAACATGAACTCCAAAATATGGAGGGGTGGGGAAGAAAAAAAAAAACATGGATACATTGACGGGAATATGCACTCAATTTCTCTTACACGTTATGGTACATTTTGTATAGTTCAATGAGGGTGCCATGTATGGGTTGGGAACTTCAGTTTTAAATGCAAAACTCAATGTTAAGGCCATATATTGATGCATCAAGGTAAATAGGATTATAAGGTAAAAGAGGAAAATAGGAAATCAACCATCATAAGGGATTTCCTTGCCATGTGGAAGTTGATGCTTGCAATACCATCATGAATCGTGATATACAATTATCCAGATTTCCTACGTGTAAATACCCTTGCCCCCACTATGCACAAATCTACCATTTATTGCGTTATCTATCAAACTTATATATTAAAACAATAATGGCAAGTTAATTCAAATAGTAGCACATTCAACTTAACCAAGAATACAACATTAAGCGACGCAACTTCCCCTTTCGTTTTGAGAACAACTCAAGCAAGCAATCTTGAAAAGTAGCATATTCAAATAGATAACAAATTAGTTTCGATAAACATCAAAAAACTCGCTGCAACTCTTAAGGAATAAGAAAGATAAATGCATTTAATATTAACAAACACCATTAAGATCGAATTTTTGTTTCAAACAGAAAATTCGCACTCACCCATATGTTCCTTCACCAATCTGCTCCAATTTCTCGAAATTGTCCACGCTTCGAGACCCCCAGGATGGGGACTCATCGACGTTAAGCTGTCCAGGGGCCGCTACAGCCATAACCTTCAATCTTTTTTGTCACTCAAAAACTTGAAGCATAAAACGTACAGAAAGATGAACAAAGAAAACCCTAGCACAAGCAACAAGAATATCAATCAATATCTTTTCATTGCTCAATTTCAAACCCTAAAACTCATAATATGACCAACCAAACTGAACCCTAAACCCTTCAAATCTCTACCACAAAAAAGAAGCTGAGAGATTAATGGGAGACAAATCAAATTTCTTTTCAGGGATTTGTATCAGATATAATGTACCTTTGATATCTTTGTTCCTGCCGCGTAAGAGAGAAATGCTACGAGCACCAAATATCAATTATCAAAACCCTAATTCGCGATACGAAGTTTTGAATATAAACCCTAAACCCTTTAAACTCTACCACAAGTAGAAGACGTAATCTACCTTTGATATCTTGTTTCCTGTTCCTGCTGAAAGAAGAGAAACAGAGAATAGAAAATGCTACGAATTGAATAGATTGACCGGTGACGAGGTTCCATTGCGTGGACCGATGGAAATTTTATTTCCACCCCGCCACTTCTTTCTACGACAAAGCACATGACACTGTCGTGTAAGACCCACATGAGGCGGAGATCATTGTCATTAAAAATCGGTTCTTTGATCATCCTCATGCGACCTCATTGACAGGCGTAAGTCGCATTAATAAGAAAGACGTTTACATTGATGTATGGGTCCACGTAAAGATGATCCACGATATAATGTCGAACTAAAAGATGAAAGGATCATCGTCACAAAAAAAAAAAAAAAAAATCAGTCCTTGAATTATATCAATGTGACCTCATTGGTAGGTATAAAGTGAGTGTAAATTTACTTATAGTATGTTTAGACAAGGGATTTTAGGGAGAAATTTTGTGGGGACTAGGGATTTTGAGGAAAAATATAATATGATTTTTCCACCAAATCCCTGGTCCCCACAAAATCCCTCCTCCAAATTCCTTGTCCAAACAAACTATTAAGAGATTAAAGTATACATTTGATATTTATTAAAAAGTTGTGTGGATGTTACTGTAGTTAACCCTATCCGTTGTAGGAGCCTATAGAACCCCTTATAAATAGTAAGACATTTAATTGTTAATTTTTAACTATTTTTTATGGGGTTAACAGTTATAGAATTATTTGAGTTTTTCTTTTCTTTTTATGGATGATACAGGATATCTTCCTCAAGAAAAAAGAAAAGAAAAGAGAAGAAACATCATTCAGATCATTTCCATATGGAGATAAACATGTGGATTATTTCCATATGGGCATAGGGACAGGTAAAAGATATGTAAGAATAATTGAATAAGTGTGATGGGTAGATAAAAATGGTGGAGTTGAAGTAGAATTTTTCATTTACCAACTTAACACATTTGGTGAGAATTACAAAAAATCTAATTTTCCCATACAACGAATCAATTAATTTTATAATTAGGAATGTACCATTTTTAAATAAAAATTATAATAATAGAGGCAGGATATATAGTCTCTCTTATATAACCCAATATTAACTACTCCATCCTAACCCTTTATTTAAAAGTGCGTGTACGGTCAGATTTTTACTGACATGGTGAGCCATTTTTAAAATTTTCAATCGACTCAACTAATGGCTTGGCTAAAAAGTAGATTCCCATATGGTCAAATCAACTTTTACAGCTAGGTTTCTTTAACCAAAAATTTCAATGACTGCACCATTTTCTTCTTCTTCTTCTCCCAAAGTCTAAAAATCTCCATTAAAACTTTCAATTTTAGAAAGAAAAATCAAAACTATCTTGGAAAAAATGGTCAAGTAAGCTGAAAATAAAGAAAAAAAATACCTTATGGTTGCAGCAGGTCCGCTTGTCGTTGCATATAAGTCGTCATGAGGTAATTTGTAATACCCCAAGAAATTCCATAGTATGAATTTTACACTTGCCTAACATAGTTAAGTTGGTATTATACCCATTTGGGTGTGTATTGATTTGAGAAATAAATTTCTCATATGCATGGTAATTGCATGGAAATACATAATGTGGGTGTACAAATAATATCTCTAATAAAGTTATATTATAAATTAATATATATATATATATATATATATTAGAAGTTAATTAATTAATAAGAGAAAAAAATATTTTATTTTAGCCATTGTGAAGCACTTATTTAGTGGAACAAAAAGAAAGAGAAAGAAACATTATTATGTTATTAATTAAATAATAATAATAATTAGTAGATAAAATAAATAATACTTTATATATATGGGTTATGCACCATTCAAATAAAGCAACACTACTTATAAAAAAATATATTTGATTAATAATAGCCCACTAACAAAAATAAAAAAA
>MVGT01004510.1:441547-478340 GCA_002174775.1 Macleaya cordata
TTGACTTGGTCATCATGTGCCATTTGCATGTATTCTCATGGTGCCTCTGATAGATTTGTGGGGTGCTTTTAATAAATTTGGCTAATTGAACCAAATTTTGCAATTGAAGCATTTGAAGTCTATTTATCTGCAAAAACATAAAAATCATTAAAAATAATATACAATTGAATACTAACTAATATAAATTGAGAGATAAATATGTAATAATTATGCACTCAACAACAGGACAATTATATTGTCTATGACTCCAACAAAGATAATTTTGAGACTTTTTGTTGCTAGATCGGATACCTCTTCATGTTGAGTTGTTCTATCAATTTTTAGGATTATCTTGATGAGTCATCTTAACTCATATTAGTAGAGAGTAGGTTTGTCTGTTTTTAGGCTTATGCTTATCTAAAAGACTAAACAAGATCTTAAGCTGAGTTAGCAGGTTTAGTTAAGCACTTTTATAAGTTTGTTGTGAAACACCATCCTTTCCCCAATGAGATGATTTTTAAATTATTTCAAATTTATTTAAGCTTTACATACATTTGCATCTTTAGGTGGTTCACTTTTCTTGTTCGACCGAAAGGTCTTGAGATACTTCAGAAAGGATGGCCACAACTGGCGGAAGAAAAAAGATGGAAAAACAGTGAAGGAAGCTCATGAGAGGTTAAAGGTAAAATCTACAAGAATGATTCGTTTCTTCATAATTCACTGGAGTTATTTTTAACAATATGAATGTGCATAAACCTAAAAGGTGGCTATGGAGATTCAAATTTATTTTTTTTCCTATGCTTTCATGCATCTGATTCATTCTCCTTGGCTTAAGGTAATTGAAATATTCTTTTGAAATGCCTACTTGTCTGAGTTGGTAAGCCATGTAGAGTTGAGTGGCTGGTCATGAGTTCAAAATTTGTTCACAGGTGCACCTTTGAGTTAATCATAGTAGGCTTACATGGTGGGAAGACCAAACATTTTTATTTACGTTGAAATATTTCTTAGTATGTTTTGAATTAAATGTACTAAATTGCAATATCCATACACAAATTAGGCGGGAAGCATTGATGTGTTACATTGTTACTACGCCCATGGTGAGGAGAATGAAAAATTTCAGAGACGCAGTTACTGGATGCTCGAAGAGTGAGTATGAGATCTTTTATATTCATGTGTTTATATATGCATTCCTTTCCTTTTGTACTCTTTCTTTTAGAGGTCTCGAAATCTTATACTTCTTCGATTAGATATAGTTACTTTTGACTTAAAAATCAACTTTGACATTATATTCTTGGCTTCTGCAATGCATAATTTAGCCTTTGCAATGGTTGTTCTCCATTACATGAATATAGCTTTAAATAGGTAATACATCAATTTTCAAACAATATTTGGTTGGGACTACCTTACTATCCAAGATTCTAGGACTTCCTTTCTGTGACTAAAGTTTTGATAGAATCGTTGTACATTCATTCTTATGATCCTCTTGCATGTATTTAGTGAAATGATAATTGTGATCAAGAAAGCATGTTTCTTGTCACGAGTATGTGCAATTTGATTGGTCTTGCTTCATAATTGGAAGAAGTCCATGCTCTGGAAGAAGCTCACAGTATGAACACACTCAGTAGAAGAAAGAAAAAAGAGACACCAGTTTACCAAATAAGAGAGTTAACTTTGAGATTATTCAATTCATGGGTATTTGTCTCCCATGTCCCATCTGGTCTATAAGATAAAGAGAGTACCCTTAAACTTAAAGTTATATGCTAATGTGGCAAAGTTCAAGATCTTTGATGCTAATTGATCTGATGCAGGATCATTAATGTTTTAAATGCCATAATACTTGCTTGAAACTGTCGGCCTTTGTTACTTTTGGTTTCTTTTTGTTTAGTGAAGGGCTTTTATTTTTGCATAAAATGTATTGTGGTTCTTATCTAGTTGCCTGATGCTGCAGGGACTACATGCACATTGTTCTTGTCCACTACCGCGAAGTGCAGGTGGTTTCTTATCACTTTTTTCATTTGACCCTCCTAGTGAGCTACCGTTACATTCTGCTTCAGAAATAGACAATTAGTTATAAATATGAGTTACAGATGAGAACTTCTGTAAAAGTTCATTACACTTCTCATCCTTGTGTTTATCAAGTACTTAATCTTTTCTTTGGAGTTATTTTCCAGTTTTTACTAAAATATCAAGGGAAGGTGGTTTTTATAATATGGGTAGGAGGCCATGATGTTTGACAAAACAGCTGTTGGGAACGCTCCTGGCGGCTGGCTTTTTATAGTAGTATGGATAAAAGACCTGAAAAGTTTTGAAAATCAGTACTCCTATATTCTTCAAATTTGAATTTATGATTTTAATACAACTGGTGATGGTTTATTCAGTTACAGTTATTGTTGTTTTCTATGTGCAGACCTTATTATTTTTAAACATGCAAATAATTTTTGACTGTTTATCTCTTTCGCTTCAAAAAATAGTTTCTGTACCACAGATTTAGTGGCCTTTTCATTTGAGGTTCTGCGTGTACTGATTATCTAGGATCTTTCTGTCCTTCAGGGTAACAAAGCATTTTTTGGCCGCACAAGAGATACTGAAGAAGTTATACCCAGTCCTCAAACTGGCAGTCCTGTTTCTTCTGGTGTCTTTGCAAATTATAACCAAGTATATTCACAAACGACGGATACCACAAGCCTGAACAGTGCACAGGCATCAGAATATGAAGATGCTGAATCTGGTATATTTCCTTCTGTGTTCCTACTCAAATACGTCTCTTCTTTTATTGAAAAGGTTCTCATCCAGAGGATTATTATAGAAGAATGATGGATGATCTGGACTGATCATTGATTGATTTATTCATATATTCAGTTATGCAGACAATGTTCATCCAACTATAACAATATTTATTGTGCAGATAATCATCAAGCAAGTTCTACATATCACTCTTACCTTGAGTCGCAACAACCTGAGGACAGGCCTGTGACGAGCCTGATGGGTTCTGGCCTCTTGAGCCCCTATTTTTTGTCCTGTTCAAGTAACCAATGTAAACAACACTTTCTTACTTCCTGCAAAATCTTTTTTATCAGGCAGTGTATTAACATGTTATGTTTGAATCTCTGGTCAGACGGTTCTCAAGGAAAGCAACCAGCAGTTCCTGGATCGAACTTTGCCTCATTTGATCAAGTAAATGGAGGTAGAGATACTAATGATGCTGGGTTTGGATTAGATTTTGAGCCCCAGAAACAGCTTGATTTAACATCCTGGGAAAATGTCTTGGAGGGATTGACGAGTGAACCTTTTAAACCATCATTTTCTTCCACACAACCTGGCACCATGGGGATTATCTCAAAACAAGACAATGTGATGCTCGGGCAACGTTTTACAGATGAGCTCAACATCAAGCAGGAGGTAATGGATAGATCCAGGGGCCAAGAAAAATGGCAGGTATGTAATGGTTGCTTATGATCCATTATGATTATTAGAAATGTACTTCATAAAAAAAAAAAATTAGAAATGTATGATCAATATGCCTTAAATAGCTTCAAGTTCTATATCAATCTGAAAGGTTAGTTTTTGTTAGGAAAACAATAAAATTGACATAGTCTCCTTAAATTCTCACTTACAAAAAAAAAAAAAAAGTGTCCTTACAGTTACTGGAATATCTTTTTTTTTTATGTCTTCCAAAACTGAAATAGGAAAGGCTACATATTTTTGTCGTGATCATCTGTAAGGCTTTGCTATTTGTGGTCTGTTTTTGATGTCTTTAAGCGTGGCATTGGTCCCATCGCAATGTAATTTACATGCACCAAAGTTTTGGAACATGCTCTACACAAGACAAGAAACTGCTGCAACAGGGATGGTGTAAATTACTGTTAGAAAACATTGCCAAACTACCTAAGACGTCACAATAAGAAATTTATCAACACAAAATTCCACACAAAGAAATGTCCAGCATGAAGGAAAATCCTCTTAACTCACACGTAATGTACAGACTCCCTCAGCCTCGAGTTGGATTACCTGATTCAGCTTAATTGGCTGAGAACAAACCGAGATTCTTTGTGACTCTGTGATGGAACTCTTTCAGGATCATCAACACAGTATGTTCCTGCAGATTCAATTATTGAACCTTGCCTGGTCCTCGAACCTCAACCTTCCTAAGCCTGAAGTAGCTAAATCATAACCTTCATAAATCAAGCTTAAGCCTCTAGGGAAAGACTAAACCTCTGCTTTAAGATGGGATTTTATTAAGTGAATATAGTAGTTTGAAGATAATGTTAATTAGTAAGTTGTAATTATTTTTCCTTAATGCGATAAATATTATGTGTTCATGCATTTACTTTTGATATTTTCCCATATTAGGTACCAAACCTGATAATCCATTTGTTAAAAGTTTAATAGAACTAGGTTCTAGTTCTCTCCTCAATTTTTATCTACTCATGTCTTTTCTACCTTAATGATGTAACCAGGTTACTTCTGATGATTCTTTAAACATATCTAAATGGCCAATGGACCAGAAGTTGAATATAAACTCAACGTGTGATCTGAGTACTAGATATCATGAGCAAAAAGCTCATGATATGGATTTACATAATGCCTTGGAGCCTTTCTGGACACATTCTGAACACCAAAATGGACATCTTGTGCAAAATGACCTTCAAATACAGCTTTCAGATGCAGAACTTGGATCCCTTCTGAAATCAAGTTTAGAGGACAGTGTGAGTATAGGTGAAAGTATCAACTACTCTTCCACTGATAAACATACATTGCTGGGAAACTCTAGAACAGATGAGTTGAAGAAAACTGACAGCTTCACCCGTTGGATGAGTAAAGAACTTGGCGAGGTAGAGGAAACAAACATGAAGTCCAGTTCTGCGACTTATTGGGATACTGTTGAAAGTGAAAATGCAGTAGATGACTCCAGCTTGTCCCCTCAAGTGCACTTAGATCCCTACTTGCTGAGCCCCTCCCTCTCTCAGGACCAGCTTTTCAGCATTATTGATTTCTCACCAAACTGGGCATACTCCGATTCAGAAACTAAGGTACTAGTACTACAAGTACTGAATTTATGTTTTGTTTTATTTCTCAGTCCAAGTATCTCAGTTATGATTCGAATTTCCCTATTCATTGGATGATTGCAATAACCATGGAAGAATGAGTTGTACAGTCACCATTTTTTAGTTGTTCATCATTGTTTATCTTTAAATTGTGTCTTCAGGTTCTGATTACTGGAAAGTTCTTAAGGAGTCAACAAGATGTAATGAAATGTAAATGGTCATGTATGTTTGGGGAGGTGGAGGTTCCGGTGGACGTTTTGGCTGATGGTGTTCTTCGTTGCCATGCTCCACTACACACAGCTGGGAGAGTTCCTTTCTATGTAACATGTTCCAACAGGTTGGCTTGTAGTGAAGTGAGAGAATTTGAATTCAGAGTCTGCCAAATTCGAGACTCTGACATGACAGATCTGTCTAGTAGCAGTACAAATGATATGCTACTTCTTATACGACTTGGAAAGTTACTCTCTCTAGGATCTTTCAATCATCCAAAATCTCTTTCCAGCAGTGCTGGAGAGAAACCTAATATTAGCGGTAAAATCACCTCATTAATGAAAGAAGATAATGATGAATGGCTACAAATGCTAAAGCTTATTTCAGAGGAGTTCATCCCAGGTCAAGCAAAGGAGGAGCTTCTCCAAAAGATACTAAAAGAGAAGTTGCATGAATGGCTTCTAAGCAAAGTAGCTGAAAATGGTAAAGGTCCCAGTGTATTAGACAAGGATGGCCAAGGTGTGCTACATTTAACAGCTGCTCTTGGTTATGATTGGGCCATATCACCAACAATAGCAGCTGGTGTTAACATCAATTTCCGCGATGTCAATGGATGGACTGCGCTTCACTGGGCAGCATCTTGTGGCAGGTAATGTTCATATTTGTTCTTATTTCTTATAACTTCGATTTGTTCCTTCAATTCAGCAGTTATTAGTTCCCAGCAAATATTGGTTTGTTTCGAGCATTCAATCTCTAGTGCCTTCTACATGGATTTTTTTTCGTCATTTGTTCTTTATTGAACCCTTGTTAATTTCAGGGAGCGTACAGTTGTTGCCCTTGTTTCCCTTGGTGCAGCTCCTGGAGCATTAACAGATCCAACTCCAAAATATCCTTCGGGTAGAACACCTGCAGACCTGGCTTCTGGCAATGGACACAAAGGAATTGCTGGTTACCTGGCAGAGACTGCTTTGACCACCCACCTTTCATCCCTTGCTTTGAAGGATACAAACAACAGTGATCTTCCAGAAACTTCCTCGGTGAAAGCTATACAAATAGCTTCAGAACGGGTTGCCACACCTGCTTATGACGGTGATGTGCCTGATGTGTCATTGAAGGATTCACTAACTGCTGTCTGTAATGCTGCTCAAGCTGCTGCTCGTATTCATCAAGTCTATAGGGTGCAGTCTTTCCAGAAAAAGCAATTAATTGAGTATGGTAACGATAAATATGGAATGTCAGATGAACGTGCTCTTTCGCTAATATCTGTCAAGTCGCACAGGCCAGGACAACATGATGAGCCTGTGCATACTGCTGCTATACGGATACAGAACAAGTTTCGTGGTTGGAAGGGAAGAAAAGAATTTCTGATAATCCGGCAACGAATTGTTAAGCTTCAGGTGCTTTTTGCTATTCTTGTCCTTCCCAAAATTTAATAAGTTGAGTTTTAAAGTCAAACTATGATTGTTTTTTGTTCTTGCTTTTATTATAGTCTATATCACTAGTAATTGTTCCATCGTCTCAGGAATCTTTTGGTAAATATTAAGTTTGCATGGCTAGTAAGGAAAATTTGCATCATGTGCAGATGTTTAAGACTTAGGAGTATGATAAAAATTTTCTGCTCTTATTGTTCCTTAAATTGCGTGTACAAATTCATGAATGCTAACAACTTCAATGCTCAAAAGGCCCATGTAAGGGGTCACCAGGTAAGGAAACATTACAAGAAAATCATCTGGTCAGTTGGAATTGTGGAGAAAGCAATTTTACGCTGGAGAAGGAAAGGGAGTGGCTTGCGTGGGTTTCGACCGGATGCGCTTATCGAGGGCTCTACAGAACGAAGTGAGCCTTCAAAAGAGGATGACTACGATTTCCTAAAAAAAGGAAGGAAACAAACGGAAGAAAGGTTGCAGAGGGCACTTGCAAGGGTGAAGTCTATGGTTCAGTATCCAGAAGCAAGAGATCAATACCGTAGGCTGCTGACTGTTGTGTCAGAGTTCCAGGAAGCCAAGGTATTTCACCTTTTTAACGGTTCACTAATTACTCATGCATGCTTAAGCTGTCTTATCTTTACCTTTAAAAAAGGAGATTCCATGTTGCCAAAAATAGTTGGGGGTTAAGGTGCCCTGATTAGGTTATGAATTAAAGCAGAATATGAGAGACTTAAGGCCGGGGCCTTCTATCCTCTCTCAGGTCAGGTGCTTCTGAGTGCAAAGTTTTTCTATGAAAAGAAATACTTCAGAAAACACAAAATGTGCTTCTGATTTCTGTCAAAAGGCATAGAACAGTTACTATGCCCATGAGATGTGGTTGTTTTTCTTTTTCTTTTTTCTTTTTTATTCTCTCTAGGATTCTTACTCTTTATAAATGGAATTGAGTAAAAAAAAAACTCTTTGTAAATAGAATCAACTTATCAATGTTCACACACTACTAAGTATTGTCGACGGCGCTCATGGTAGTGGTAAATCTATCGAAGGTAGTAATAAATGTATCAAAGATACAGACATAAATTGACTTGTGGAACCGCTGAACATGAGCCATGTCACCTATCCCAAATGGTTAGAGTTTTCCTTGGATAATGATAATGCTCAGAGTAAAGGTCTATTTTGTCTCGAGCTTTCTGTCTTGTGCAAGAAATGGAGGTTACAGAAAATTTGAATATGACTTTATCTATTCAATGGGATTTATTTCTTTTGGAATTCTTTTTGCAGGTCATGCAAGATAGACTTTTAAACAGTTCAGAAGAAGCAGTTGATTATGGTGATGACCTGATCGATCTTGAAGCATTGTTGGACGATGATACCTTCATGCCTACGGCATATTGAGTGAGCTTGTGCATCTGATCTTGTAAAAAATCTGGTTTGCTTTTCTCTGTTTTTGTATATTATTTGGCTAGTTCCAGTGTGTGTAATTAGGTTTATGGTAACTTATTATCATCTGTCCATATAATTTGTAATGAATCCATTATAATCATTTGTTAGATCCAAAAGGGGGTTTGCAATTATAGAAGATAGAAATAGGTTTGCATTTGCTTGAATTTCAGTGTGTTTGTACCACTCGATCATATTTACAGGTACACCTTAACTGATAATCTGAGCCAGCTAACAGAAAGTATAGTACTTTTTTATGCCACTGTATTATCATCATTTGCTCTTTCTTTTATATTCCACTGCATCATCATCATTTACTCTGCTGCATAGTTGTTACCTGTGTAACAATCAAACTGCACTTTTGTGCTTTTTGCCGTGTCAACACTGACACACGTGTCCGACACATGTGGAAAATTGTTCTGAAGTTTTAACTATAATATTCTGTATGAAATCATGAATTCATTGTAAACATCCTTGTTTTGTTTTTAGAATTTGAGCTGTTTTTCTTGATTAACTATATATCTATATGTATACCCTAACTAAGCATGTTGGTTGAGAATATTTTTTTTATAATATTAGATGTAAATTAGTTTTTGAAATTAATTTTTGGACTACAAACCAAATGTGGCCCAAGGTTTTTAAGCCATCCATTTTATTGCTAATTTCAAAAGTATTTTGAGGGTAGTTCTATATTTTTACGAATCATCTCTACGTGGGCTGCAGGGATTAATCTAATAAAATAGTGTATATTTGTTTTTGAAAGGGCACTTTGCATCATCCCTCATCTTCAATTACTGTACTATGAGATAAGTTCGTTGGCATACTTTTTGATACAATAAATGATACAAACAAACTAGTAGACCAAAGCCACCCACCACGTGGAAATGATTCTAGAGGTGATGTTTCTTCTTTGGCCATCTATCCATAATTCCATATAAAAGCGGTGATTAAAATGTAACTTTAACCTAGAGGTGGCAATTTGACCCGTCAATTCTATCTTAATCCGACTCGTAAGACTTACCCTAGTTCGACTCGCGAGCTAAACGTAAAAGGTTAGGGTTTGAATTTTTTGACCTGTTATCCCTTCAACTCTGATAGGGTTAGGGTCGACCTCGACCCATTTCACTGTTTTACAAAGAAAAATGTTAAACGAATAAGGTTAGGGTTCAATAATCTTGACCCGTTAGCTCGCCTAGGGTCGATCCTAATTCGACCAGTTGCCACCTTTCAAACCCGCCTAAAAACCTGTTGCCACCTCTCAACCCCACCTAAAAACCGATTTTTAAATTTAGGTCGAAAATTATTTACATATTGATTACACATACTGTTTGCATATATTTTTACACAATATTGGGCTCAAAGCCCTCTTTTTATAACCGTTTCATGTAGAGGACAAACACTTTTTGTTTTGTAAGCCTAATTCCTACTTTTTAGCGTTTTGTCAGGAAAGGAGTTAGTTCCTTCTTTTATTTTAAAACTGCAAAAATTTGGTACCTAACCTACCCTTCTCTTTGCTAAACACGTATACTTCTAAGTGTTTTTGCTTGTGGGGACTGATGACATGGCAGAGAAAGAAAATAAGTTTTTTTTTAAATTAAAAATGCTATAACTTTTAATCTATAATTTAGATTTTTGTCAAATTTATATTTTTGGAAAGCATTTTTCAAGATCTTTAAAATGAGACCAGACAACAATACTAAATTCAAAAAAAAATCGTAATTAGTCTATGAAAACCCATAAACGCTTGCATTATAATTTGCATCAGCTATTTTAAATACGTTTGAGCATCTGCACTTTTTTAAGTCTCTATGCAATCAGATTGCATAAGAAAAAAGCTAAAAAGTTACATTTTAAAACGATGCAAACTATAATTTGCATAGTAAAAAATGATGCAAATTATAATTTGTATCGGCTATTTTAAATACTTTTGAGCATCTGCACTTTTCTAAATCTCTATGTAATCAGATTGCATAAGAAAAAAGCTAAAAAATTACATTTTAAACGATGTAAATTATAATTTCCATAGTAAAAAAAGATGCAAATTATAATTTGCATTGGCTATTTTAAATACTTTTGAGCATCTGCAGTTTTTTAAGTCTCTATGCAATCAGATTGCATAAGAAAAAAGCCAAAAAATTATATTTTAAATGATGCAAATTATAATTTGCGTAGATCGACTATTTAATACTTTTGAGCATCTGCACTTTTCTAAGTCACTGTGCAACTAGATTGCATAAGAAAAAAGCTAAAAAATTACATTTTAAACAATGTAAACTATAATTTACATAGTTAAAAATAATGCAAATTATAATTTACATTAGATATTTTTACATACTTTTGAGCATTTGTATTTTTATGTTCATGAAAGTACTGTAGTTCATGGTATGCAAGTTCAAAGTTAACTGGCGTATGCAAATTAAAGTTTGCATACAATTATTTGAGTTTATAGTTTGGTAAATGAGTTTTTTCAGGATTTTTTTTTTTGAATTTGGTATTCATGTGTGATTTTATTTAAAAGATCTTGAAAAATGCTTTTCAGCAATATAAATTTTGTTCAAATTATATTTATATATTTTAAAAGTTACGGCCATTTTTATGTTAAAATTCATTAATTAGAGTTTGCTAACGTGCACCGTTGTTATTCAGTAGATGGGTTTTTCGTCTTTTTACATCGCGCTAACGTATGCCTAGAACAGTCCATACATAAAAATAAAAAAAAACATGTCCTCCACTTTAATTTTTTTTCCATGCAAGGACATCTACTCATTTTCTACTAAATGGGTTCTTGCCACTAGGTTAAGAAATAAGGAATACAGGTATGGATAATAATGGTCTCCCAATATGACATGACGTTATGACAAGCAAGCATCAATATTGGGTGGTCCATGTAGGTAGAGGTCCCCAACTCATTTACGTGATTTTGATGTAGCATGTTTGTCGGCATATTTTTTTGACATGCATGAAGACCACGTGATCATGATTTAAGAGCGCCCAGCCGCCCATGAAATTATTTGAGATCAAAACAATACCTACACAGTGTTTAACCCCCTAGCTACTTTAATTAGTTTCCAAATTTGGGGTTAGCTATAATAAATCTTTTGAAAAAAGAAAAAGAAAAGAAAGGTGGTTATATTCCCGTGTAATTACTTTTTACTTCCAACTTATTTTTACACTTCACTTAAAGGCGAAATTAAGCCGCATGGAGAAAGCTCGAAATGTTAGTCATATATTTTGATAGACTTAAAAGTATTAGAATGATGTGATATTCTATGAAGATCTAGACTACCCTCTTTGTTTATCGTTTGAAATTATCTTCAAGCTATCCCGAAGGTGGGGTGTAAGTGGAATATAAGAATAAGCCATATATAAGATATTGGATGAAAATATTCCAACTAGAATTGATATTTCTGACTCAATTTCACATATTTTAGTATTCACTCGCATGTGGACATTGCAATATAGATTGGCAATGCACACAGAAAAACCAGTTTACCCATACAAATCGTTATTCATATAATGAGTTTACAATGGCATGTGGAGCCCATATAGAGATGATTAAATTACTAATATTCTCCTCATCATTTAGATCATTTAAAAAAAATCTCATAAAATTTGTAGCCATATCATCTATTAATTGAAATCAACGGTAAAATGAGGAATATCTCAATCACCATTGATTTTCAGTGATTTCGATGATGGGATTACAAGTTCTAAAATGTGCTAGTTTTTTGTGATGATAATCAACACGCATGGTGAGGAGAGCATCCTCACAGAATATCATCCCTTAGATCAACTTCATGTGGGCTCCATAAATAATTAATGTATGGATAACGATGTATGCAAATCCGTTCTCTATGTTATAACTTATGGAGAGGGGTTATATAGTAGGGGTGGGACTTGGGTTGGGTCAACCCGACCAACCCAAACCCGACTCGGTATTTGGGCAAGCATTGGCAAAGGTTGTCAGACATTTGGGCAACTATGGGCATTATTTTGCCAATCCAAAGTTGAATTTGGGCAAGCATGGGCAGAGATAATTTTCAATCCGGACAACCCACCCAACCCGCGAAACTTTTATATATAGATAAATATATAAAGATTTTAATTAGTTTGTAACATGTGAAAAATATTTTGAAAGATAGAAATAGATAAATATATTAAATTACCAATATAGGGTGGAGGTATTAAGACAAAAAAAAACTTTCCCCATGTCTCATTTTATGTAAAGTCAAAAAGATTTTTATTACTTAATAAATAAAACTCGAAAGATTTAAAATCATTTTTAATTTATTTATCACGTGAGCAGATCGATTGTTAGCTTGTGTTATCTTTTGAAATCATGAAGGATATTTTGTTGTATTAAATTTACTATTTATTTGTTATTCTTTTTTGTATTAATATCATCTAATCACATAAATTTATTAAAACTTTGGCAACCCGAAGAACCCGAGAAACCTACACGGGCCATGCGTGGGTAGACCTCTTACGGGTTTTGTAGGTTCTATGGGTATTCTAGGTACATGGAGGTATAGTGTGGGCGTGGCATGTCCAAAGTCTCTAACCCGCTCAACCCGCCCGAGTCGAACTCCTATTATATAGCCCCTCCATAGAGAGCCCAATAAAGACCTCTCATCTTATGGGGTCCATATGAAGATGATCCAAGGACTGATTTTTGTATATGATAATCTCAATGGCGAGTAGAACATATTCACCTGAAACCAGCCCGTTCTAAAACTTCTAACCTCATAAAAAGTTTATTGGAAATTAACGGTTAAATTTTTTTTTGAAACTTACTAATTTTTAAGGGATAATTTGAGTGGGTTAGAAGTTTTAGAATGGAGTGATGTTTGGATATGATAGAGTGAAGAGAAGTCTTTATTGTGCTTTCTAAGAAGGAGCTATATAACCCCTCTCTAACTTATAACTGGTTTTGATTCTACATAGTTTAGTACTCGATTGAATAGGACCCAAAACAACAAACAACCGCTTGTTCTGTTAGTTTGCATCATTCCCTATGAAATGGGAGGTTTTGGGTTCAAATCTTATAGGCTTTAGTATTGCCACAAAATTTGGTCTGTGTAATAAATTGCGTTGGAGTTAGAGGCTTCTTTTCGTTCATGGTGGCGAGTTTCTCTTTGTTCGTAGTGACAACTTCTCTTCGTCCAAGGTGATGACTCCTTTGGTGATCTTGGTGGTATCTCTGTGCTTCTTACACACCTATTACTAGCGAATAGTGTCTTAGTAATGTATATTCACCTTGTCATTGTAATTTGGGCAATAGTCCCTTGTACCAAAACAAAAAAAAAAAACTAAAACTCTAGTATACGTATTAGTGTATTACAGAAGAATTTGTATCTTCAACAACCAGGCCCGGTTCTGGGCCAAGGCCACCACGGCCGCCTTAGGCCCCCATCTTAGAAGGGCCCCAAAACATTGTACACCCCTATTTATATATGCATGTAATATGGTATAACAAAATTTTTTTTATTAATTTAATTTATTTAAAACAATAAAACCCAGCCAAAAAACTTTACAAATTTAAAAAAATTTGGGTCCCCTTCCGTCACGTTTTGCCCTTCTACTCATCAATAATTATTTAAAATCAAAACACTTTTGCAAATTACTCCAGCGAAAATAAAATATTAGGCTATTACCTTTAGGTATTGTCTCGTTCTTCTCACTTTACCTTCTACCTCTTTTTTTTGTATCTGTCCAAACTTACCTTCTGGCTTCCGGCAAACCCAAGTACTAAGAGGCTGTTTGTTTTTTTTTCTGAAAAACATGTCTGAATCTAACTCGGAGTCTGAATTGGGCCGAGTCAGATTTCAGATTGTTTGTTTTTTATTTTTAGAGTGTCTGAGTCAAATTTTGACCTAGCAAAATGTCTGAAATAAGGAGGTTTTTTTTCAGCACAAAAATTGTACTAAAAAGAAATAACATATGCTGACTTGTCCTTTTTACAGTTTTGTCATCTAATGTTTATTATAATGACAAAATCGTCCTTTTTACAGTTTAACTTGTTTGGTCCTCTAAAAATTGAGCTTTTTTTTTCTTGTTTTTTTTAACGGTTAACATTACATGAGATCCTCCATTCACGATCTCCCCCAATTTGGAGGGGATGCCTACCATAATATAACTTACTCTAAACTAATAGGGATATATTTTAATTAAATAAGGGCAAAAGTGTCAAAAAGTTTGTTAGATATCATTTATAAAAAGAATTCAGATGAAAAAACAAACAAACTTAAATTCAAACAAGTCAAATCTAGATGATCTCAGATCCAGATGACCCAGGTAGTCTCAGATTCAGATTTCAGATTCAGATTTCAGAAAAAAAAAAAACAAACGCCACCTAACAATCTAACTTTTTGAGTTGTCTTTATTGAGAATTTTTAGGGTATGACTATAGGCATTGCCCCCATTGACCTTTATTTGGATCTTATAAAATTAAGAACTAAATTGGCTTAACAAAAAAAATTTGGGATAGTTTTTTATTTACTTTTTACATTTACCATTTGTAAGGGGTCCATTTCTATGAGTTCGCCTCGGGCCCCCAAATTTGAGAGACGGCCCAGTCAACAACTATCCACAATAAATGGGCCCACTCATAGGAGACAGAGAAGCTAAAACTCTAAAAGACTTCACCGGTCCCACTAACAATAACAGGACGAAAACCACGTCATCATTCCAACCACACATTTTCACACGTGGCAGGTTTCCAATCGTTCCTCCGATATTCTCAACACAGACAGTCTCTTCCTTTCTCTCTCTAAAGAAAATCATAATTTCAGAACTTCCAAGCTTGACTTTCAATGCAATAAAATCTCTCTCTTACTTTCTCTCTCTAAAACAACTAATATCTCACTCTCTGCAACTATTATGGTGGTGGAAATTCAGGAACCCTAAAATTCTACCACCATGTCGCCAGCCTGCGACGGAACCGACACCTCCACCACCACCTCTTGCAAATGCTTTTGCGAAGAAAATGAAGCTTGTAACGTAGATATAGATGCTAAACCAGATATCCAAAACTGTCCACATTGCAGAAAATTAGATCATCCTTCTTCATTCTACTTCCCATTTCTTACCTCTGATTTCAGATCCGAAAAGGATGTCGAGAAACTATGGAGAATAGTAATAGCTTCCGCCAAGGGTTTCTCAATTGGCGCTGGTTTGAAAGGCGGACTTGCTCTCTTTTCAGTCCTAACTCGTTTGAAGAAAGGAAGATTATCTGCCTCACAAAGGTGACCTAATTGAAGTTTCCCATCACGAATTTTTGTCTCAATGACTGTAATTTGATTCTTTTCTGATCTGTTTTTTAGGGGGCGTTTTTTGTCCTTGTCTGTTTTTTTTTTAATTGATTATTTTCTGATCTTTTTCAGGAAGGCGGGAATGGTTTCAAATAGTGAGGCAATTGTTAGGGCATTCAAAGAAACTCTACGATATGGTCTCTTCCTTGGATCATTTGCGGGTACATTTGTTACAGTAGATGAACTTATAGCTGCTCTGGGAGGACACCGTAGGTATTTTTACAATTCTTCGTCTTTATCTTCTGTAAATTTCTCTTTTGTTGTTTCTGCCCAATTAACAAACAAAACAAAAACAAAAAAAATTGAATTTTTTTGGATTGGATTGCTGAATTTTCTGTTGACTGTTGTTTGGGTGGTCGGGGTTTTGTTAAATTTTGTTCTCTGGTTCAGGACGGCAAGTTGGAGAGCATTATTAGCAGGGGCAATTGCGGGTCCTTCGATGCTTTTGACTGGTCCAAATACTCAGCATACGAGCTTGGCTATTTACATTCTTATGAGGGCTGCTGTTTTAGCTTCCCGTTGTGGAATAAAGAGTAAAAGATTTGGAGGAATTTGTAAACCTCTGACTTGGTCTCATGGTGACATTTTCCTTATGTGCCTATCCTCTTCACAAATCCTGTATGTTCTCTCCTTCTTAAATAATCACATTTTAGTTATTATGCTGTGTTTAGATGGACCCAAGTTATTTAATCTCTTTGCAAGCATGGTTTGCCAAATGGGATGATTCCGATTTGATTAGGGCGACTTGAATTGGAACCTGTAAGTGACGGTGCGATATGTCAAGGTGAATCATCTGATTCGGCAAAACGATGTTTGCTAGCCATTATTGCAATTAATTTCTAACCTTTGGTTGCAAACGAAGAATCTTTTTGGTCTTTATTAACAAATGATACAGATAATATAACATTATTACAATATTCTTGGAGATTTCGTCAATTTGGCCACCTAAAATGCTTATGATAGATCATACCCACTTGAATAGGATCATGATGTTAACATGACCTGATAAAAGGACATCTAAGGATTTCATGAGTGCAACTTCTCAGAGGGTAGTAAACTTATAGCATGGCATGCTTAAAAAAAAAATGCAAGTAAAATTATTTAATCATCTGATGACGAGTCTTTCTTGTGTGCAAATTGAAAAAACAAAAAACAAAAAAGAAAAAGAAGAAAGTGAATCTGGGTAGTAAGAACAAGGATATCTATTTGGAAAGAAAAACAAATTAAAATATCTGAGATATTGTAGAACTTTTCCATTTAATCCTTTTAAGCATGTTTTGTTGGTTTCAGTCAGGGAAAAAGACATATTTGTATCTGGTCAAAACTCAAAAGTATCCAATAAAATCTTGACTTGCAAATGATTGCGAAGATTACTCAAGAAGTCTTCTTTGGAGATATTTAGTTTTTGTTAAATGTGGAAATCAAGTTAATACCCGTGATTCTCACCCACTAATGTTACCCACTGATGTGTAACCAATTAAATTTAGAGAGAGAATGAGTGGGACTCTCAGTTCTCCTTCTCTCTCTAAATTTAATCGGCTCCACATCAGCGGGTAACTTTGACGGGTGACTGGGTGAGAATCACCGGGTGAGTGCAGAAGCATTCTTATCTTATTGATTGATATTTGTTCTAAAGATCCATGGTCTGCAATTTGTAGGCTAAAAGTACAATACCTGGTAAGATGTAGGAAATTAGGAACTATAAACATGGCAATGTAAAGGTTTGTTATTGAACTGAATTTCTAACAGCCAATGTCAAGTTAGGAGTTATAGTGTTTTAAGATTGTAGTTTAGGTGTGTTCTAATAGTATTCCCCATTCCTTCATCAAATAGTATTCTGGTGCCAGTTATGATTGTGGTTTTTGGTGAAGTTTTTATTCTTGAAAATGATTCCCTCAAGCATGAATGAGTTCATCTTCCATATTCTGAGTCTATAGTGTTTCAAATTCAAGATCAGGCTGAACTAGCTTGGCTTAGTTATCAGAAGCAAGTCCTTAATTTGAAAAAGAGATGGCTTGTTACCTGAAGTCTTGATTTTGGCAGGTTCGTCAAATGCCACATATTTGTGTTGGCAGTAGGCCTAATAGAGTGCACCACACGACATTTTTGGGGTTATCAAATATTAAGTACTAGGGAATATCAAATTGTTGCCCTCAAACACTTCAATTAATGATGAGAATTGACAACTTTTGAGTTAAAATAGTTGTGTTAGAGCCCTCTTCTTTTTTTGCTTTTTTCTTCAATGATTTCGAAAATAAGCTGATAATTGTCAGAGATGACCTGTTGCAGACATGCAAGCCAGACTCAAGCAAAGGGACAAACATAAACAATTGTAACATGTAACAACAACAAAGATTGGAATGGACATTTAGCTAACACTGACATAATTAGACCACTGGTGTGTAAAATCCTTGACTACCTGAAAATGAGGAGATAGCTGTGTGGGTCTTAGACAGCCAACTCACAGACCACTGTCTTCTTCCAACTCAAAATGTCTGGTTGCTTATCCTGTGCTTGAAATTATGAGCTAATGTTTTTTGGGTTGTTATATTAGTTTCTTTTTGTGTTATTTCAATTTGCTGAATTTTGTCTGCTTGCATGGTTACGTCTTGGATTTTTCATGTTGTTTTTCTGATTTAAGACAAGAAGAGGAAATCCAGAATATTGCTCATTGCAATTCTTTGTCAGGTCTGCTTACATATTGAAGCCAGACAGTTTACCTCCATCATACAATTCCTTTTTAAATACTCATGCTGGAAAGCATTCTGCAATCCTGCAAGGCATCAAAGAGATGGCAAGTGGGATGCCATTGACTAACTTGGAGGGGGTTGAAAAGCATTACAAATCCATGGGTGTGAACATCAAACTAGATCCTGAAATGAAAGTTCCCTGTTCGGTATGCATTCTCAAATTCCCATATTTCGATGACTTCTGTATACATTGTGCTGCATAAATATGTATATTACTGTTTAGAAGTAAAATTTGTAGTTAAAACGCTACAGGAATCAACTTATTACCTTTTTCAATCTATTAATAGCATATCGTTTGAAAAAAAGGTTTTAATAGTACTAAAAACAATGTTTCTGGTCATACTGTTATTGATTAGGTTTCAAGGTCCTATTAATTTCAGAAAATATATTATTCTCAAGAAATGTTCTTCAAATCATTGATACTATTTTCAGGACCTTGATATGTTATCATGGCTTTCGTCATTCGTGGATCATATGTAAGGATATATTTACTGCATTGGGCAGTTCAAAATGGAGTGTTTCTAAGATGTTAATGGATATAAAGATGCTCATCTTACTTTGTAGAATTTTAGCATGAAGCCTTCTTTTGATGTTTGACACTAGTCAGACACTTCGAAATTAAGCTAAAGTTTAAGTTGTATGTGGTTTTTGTTATGGTTGAGATAAGGGTTGATGATCTTTCAATCTGTAGCACTTAAGATGTTACGATATCTTAAAAAATAAAGATACTTATCTCATATGTTTATGCAGATTGTACATGGACATCAATCTTGTGAATCACATATTCTATCCTTCCTTGTTCAAGCTTATGCAAGAGCATTGCCTGTTTATCTTCCAGTATATTTATTTCCAGCATTAATAGTGCATCGTCAAGACCTAATGAAAAGGTAAAATATTATTTGCATGATTCTTCCCTGGGTTCTTTATTTTCATTGTCAAGACCTAATGAGGATTAATCCTACAGACTTCTTGTCGAAAGTGCAAGCTTAAGACTGGCTAGTATTTACGGAATGAAATAGTATGCTCTGCATTAATGATAGTTCATTGTTACGCAATTTTATATCTAGGGTTAAACCATGTACCGTGGAGAGTAATTGTTTTAGTTTGGAGAGGATACACCATCTAAATTATCTTAACATTCTCTGGTGATAAAAGAATACATTTACACAAATCCAACCGATCAATTAGGAATAAGATTCTTTGCATCTTTGTACCAATATCCTGGGGGTCTTAAACATGCTCTTTACATGGACCTCTTTGCTCTTTGGATGACACAGTCGTAAGGGAATTGGAAACTTCGGCTGATGTTCCGCAATCCATGGTTGACTATGTCACTATCTCAGTTTTGGTCCAAAGGATCACATTCCCTAGTGCGTTATTTGTTGATGCCTACTTCTTCTTCTTCTTTTTAATAAAGCAAGGTTTCTGTGTATTGAACCAAAAAGAAATTTGCATGCCTACCTTAATTTACATGTTATGACTTCTTAGCTATTAGGTGATGAATTAAATTTTGATAAGATGCCATTAGGTGGTTTCTGCAACATTTATGACGTAGATAGGAGGTAGTAAGGCTTCAACCTCAACCACAATTATGGGGGGCAAAGCAAGCTCTATGCCAGTAGATTTGTAGGGGAAGCTCACCTCTCTACCCAAAACCCTAAAGGAGAGCTAAACAAACTCAATTTTAGGAATGGAGGCTTAAGAGGCAAATCTTTTGTCCCAAAGGGGAAACTAAGTTTCTACCCAACCTCAAACTACCATAGTGGAGAGAGCCCAATCTCTCACTCAAAAGCAAAACTCCAAGCCTTTTCTCTCTCCCTATTTGTCTGCTTACAATCCTAAACCATAAGAATAGACCACTTAAATTTTTATCAACTCCTCAACTGCCATTCTAACAAGTAACCCATCAATTAAAAGAAACACCCTCATGATAAAAAATTCCAAACCCCTATAAGATTCCCAATATCACCCAATTCTTCTTCTAATGTTTCACTCCATTATTGTATTTCTTTGTGCTTGCTTTTGAATTTTTCCTTCTTCTGAGAATTTTCTTGTTTGTTTTGTCTTATATGTTTTTGCTCTATTCCGTGCAGGCCTTATTCAATTTTAGGAAAGGGTCTTTTTGGTACTGCAAGATCAAGCTTGTTTCTCTCTGTATACTGTGCAACAGCTTGGTTAGTGTTCATTCTTCTATTACCACATGCATGATCATAGACTGAGTTGCTCCGGGATAGTTGCTTTTATAAACATGGTGTTACCCATATGCCACATTATTGAGATACCTTGTAGATGATGATGATGATGATGATGATAGGAAGCATGCCTTAGCTGGGTGATATAAGCTTGTGCACCGTAGGCAGTTTTTTTAAGTACACTGAAAAATTATTACATGTTCACTTTTTTAATTCTTTAGTCTATTGTTGAGAAAGCCTTTCTTTTGCTCTTTAGGATGTGGACATGCATTCTGTTCAGGACTTTCAAGAGATGCAACATACCTATGGTGGCAATGGGAACGGTATGTGGATTTTATCAACATTCCTCCCCTTAGAATTTGATCGGTTTTCTTCTCTCAAATGGTTATTCATTTCCATTTAATAAAAAATCACTTTTGTAAACAGTTCCCTCCTGGTCTGGCATTGGCGATTGAGAAGAAGAGCAGGCGAATTGAGATATCTCTCTACTGCTTTGCACGGGCTATCGAGAGCTTCTTCACATGCATGGTTGATGCAGGTTATTTTCCACGATCGAAGAAGTTGAACAGAGCCGATGTGGTCATATTCAGCTTATCAACAGCCATCATCATGCACTGTTACGCACAAGAGCGGGAGGTGTTCCGGTCCAAGTACTTAAACGTTCTTGATTGGGTTTTTGGCGTGCCTCCGCCTAAGTGTGAAACACCTCGAGACAAACATAACTGAAATTAACAGCTAGGTGTGCGGAATTTTAAGAGATTTTTCTGTTTTTTTGCTAGATTTTGTACATTTGGACTGGCAAGGAGTCAAGGACTACCCACAACATGGGATCCCAAGTCTGAATTATAAATCATAAGTTAAAAATTCTTTTCAAAGATGTGTATTTATAATAAATTTTATATTGATCAGATGGAAAAAGAGATGCATTTTTAGATTTCCAAGTAGCTGCCAGGGACTCTGATTAATGAAGTTGTGAAGAACTTGACCAAAATCCTGTAATCTTTACTTTTTGCTTTTTTTATTATTATTATTTTTATAAGTTCTGATAGGCAGATTTGGTAATCTTCACTACTTTTTTTTGTATTTTAATGAACTTAAGGCATCACAAAAATGGGTTGGGATAATAAACTTAACCAAAGGCATTAGAAAATTCAGACTTTAATTGTTACCAAACGGGGCCTATATGAGCAACTTGGGATAAACTCATTATTAGATACACTAAGATCCAAATTTATTCTTTCACTTTGCTTACATTCATTTGTGGGGACTCCATGTTCGAAGGGCAGATCTATTGTGAGCATGATCTCCATAATTCAAACTTTAAAAGTTTATACTAAATAACTAGAGCGTGGTGGAGTGGGATTGGGAACAGGGCGTCACTTCTTTACAACGATTGAACTTGAGCCTCCTGTCACGGTGAAATAAGTGACAAAGTGGGTTTAGTCCCACATCGGTTGGATAAGTGGGGGTCTTGGGGTTTATATGGATTTGAGTCAATTCCACCTAATAGGCTAGTCCTTTGGGTTGAAAGCCCAAACCCGTGACACTCCGCTGTAAAAAAAAAAATAGTTTATACTAAATAACTAGAGAGGTTTAGGTTCAGGTTCTCTTTAAAAGAAAAGACAAAATAAGCAAGAAANGATTAAAAAAAAGAGAGAAAGGGGAAAGAGAAAAAAGAAGGAAAATGGCAAAAAGAAGGAAAAGAGAGGATAAAGAGAGAAGAGAGGGACATGAGAGAGAAAGAAGAGGAAAAAGAACAGAAAGAGATAAAAGAGAGAAGAAAAAACTCAGCATGGATCTATGCAAAAACGTTTTTGCATAGAATTATGCAAAAATATTTCACATAATGATTTAGCATATGCAAAAATGTTTTTGTAGATCTATGCAAAAATGTTTTTGCATGACCTCATATGCAAAAATGTTTTTACATGAATAAATTTCGTGATTTTTTTTTCAAAAACCATTCTTGACTAGTTTAATTTTAAAGATCTCAAAAAGTGCTTTCCAAATATATGAATTTTGTCAAAATCCGAATTTTAGTTGAAGAGATATAACATTTTAAAGTTTAAAACGAAAAAGATAACTACATTTCTCTCTCATACAGCTGTACAAGTTTGAAAAAGACAAAAATGTGATTGAGAAATATAATAAGGGTAAAACAGGAACATTAAAAAGGAAGGAATTGACTAAATAGATTTAGAAAAGTTTAAAAAGGACTAAACGGATTCAAAAAGCCTTAAAAAAGGTATTTCAGTCTTATTAAAAATCTTGTGTACTAAATGGATTAAAAAAAGTTATATATTGGATGTTTTGGTCATTATCCCTAAAAACTAACTATTAGCCACGCTTTTAAGTAACTGGGCCCCCAGTTCCGTGGAATGAAAAAAAACAAACAAACAGCGGAATTCGTATTGTTTCCGTGGAACTAACCCATTTTCATATAATTTAAATGCTATCAAGCAAAGCCTAAGATATTCTGTGCAAGTGAAGTGTAAAAATAAGTTAGTGAAAAAAGTAATGACTTTTTCCAATTCTTTTTCCGGGCTACCAAACGAGTCATTGATTGATACGTTAAAAATGATTGCTGTTATTGGGGCTCTCTAGTTAGGATGAGGGGCATGCTCAGTTAGAGGGCACCCCCAAATTTTACAAATTGGTTAGTGAGCATGGTCAGTTTTACTTGGGGGGAGGTTTTCCCATTTGACAGAAACCTCTCGAATTTATTGAAACTTTTTTAGGACAATCTATCGATTTGGTTAGTATTTTTCGACTGATTCCTGTCGTTTTACAACTGATTAGTTGGATTTGTGGGGAACAATAGCAATTTTTGAACTGAAATCCAAACATTCTAAAATTCGAGAGGTTTCTGTCGAAAATATTGATTAAAATTGAGAGATTCCTGTCGAAAAAGTTCTTCGTCTTGAACATGATTTGATCGAATTTCATTTCGCTGGGTTTTTTTCGAGTTTCGTTTTACAGAATAAACAAAAATAAAAAACGAATAGTATAAAGTTATATTACCTCGAATGTTATTGATTATGAGCCTTTAAACAGATTTGAAGACACAATACCCTCATCAAAATTATTTTTTGATGTTTGTTCCTCCATTAATGGAGTTTCTTTGACAACTTCATCCTCTTCCATGTTTTTGATATATATGTGTTCAAATAATAAGCTTACATTCGCAAAAACTTTTTCAATCGTTGGTTGTCGAATAGTTGAACCGTTATTACTGTTGGGTGGAGTTCATGAATATAGGAATTTTCAAGGTGGGAACCGTGGAGGTGGAGATACACAAAATGAAAACCAAGTTTTATTAGGGTTTAGTTGCCTTTTGTGAGGGGAGTACCCCTGGGAAAAACACAAAATGAGAGAAGGTATAACTTGGGCTTTAAGGCCTAAATTTTGAGCATGCCCCCCAACTAAAAGGGGAGCCTCAATAACAGCACTCTTAAAAATTTACCTTAACTAGAACTATGAAAGCCCATTGACAGATCAAAACTTTTACTATAATGAAGAGAATAAAAAACCCAAAACCCTAATTACTGACCCACCCACCCTAAAAAAGAACGTAAACCTTCATCTCAGAGAACCTATAGATAAATCATCGACCTCTCAGACCTCATCTTCATGAAGGAGCATGTTAGGGATTCCCTTGTTGACAGGGAACCTTCGGCCTGTCTCAGGACATATTAGGGCACCTTCTTCAAGGTGGAGCTCGAGGAGTGCGTGTTGAAACTTCTTCAGGAACTCATTCGAGTCGTCGAGCAGCATCGTCGGCCACTCTGTGTCTTTGGGCAGCTCTGCATAACCCATTGATTGAGCTGCGTCAACTAGGGCTTTCCACTCGATCTTAGGAAACACATTCCTCAAGAAATCTGCGTTGAATTCCACCTCTTTCACAACAAATTTCTCCATTTCGATGCGCAGAGGGAAACCGTTTGTAACGCCTTTGATGTTGCAAAACAGCATATTGTGGGTCAATAGCCTCATCTCTCTCTCTCTCTCTCTCTCTCTCTCTCTCTCTCTCTCTAGGAGAAGCAGAAGCAGAAGCAGAAACAGCAACTGCTACAAACTCTTAAAAAACACAATGCAGAAGGAATGATAAAACAACAGAACTTTTGTAAAAGAGGCTGTATGTCTATGAATCTGAAAGCAGAAGATTTTTTAAGAAGAAAATCCCCCTCACTTAGATGCTCTAGTTCTAAACCTTTTCACAACCCATCAAAGGTTGATTGAAATTTTTACACTTTAAAGGATTGTTCAAAAAATTTCAAATGACAATCAAAATGGGGTCGAAAGTTTTAGGGATATGATTTTTGTAATGTACATGATGAAAAGAAAATCATGTAGGCCCCTCAAGCAGGGTGCAGAAGAGGTGTATGGATAGGTATGGTGTTGAGAGATTAGATATAAGCAGACTGCTGCAAGTAAAACTGAAATGAAAATGATCTGTTAGGAGCTTCGTAACCAAAAACCATAGTACATGGATGACACTCCCGTTCCAAAATCTCGTGCTCCCACTCCAAAAGCATTTTAGAACTAGAGTCATCTTTTTATTGGCCAATCGTTCCCACTCCTGCTCCACGCTATGGTTACTTAGGTTAAGAGTGCTCTAAAAACTACTTGTATTATATACTGGACGTAGATCCATCAAAGATTATGAATATGCAAAAAAAAGGTGATAAACAAATTAGATTTTCCTCCTTGTTAACACTTTTACACTAAAATGTGGAAAGTTCAAACAGTGCACTGTAAACTTTCATATAAAGCCTCATTAAGGGCATTTTGGGAGGAATAACAAAAGACCCTTTCGTCCTTCTTAGTTTTGAAGGGTAAAATTCATGTTGAAGCAAATGTATTTTAATATATGAAATAGATAAGTTAAATATTCTCAAGAGTGAAAAATAGAAGAGATTAAAAATTGAATGTTCTTCTCCCTCCAGACCATTTTTTTTACACTCATTTTTGTTCTCTGTTTGTTTTATTGTGGGGCAAACAAAAGGACTGTGCATTCCCACCACCATCACTGTACACAGATAGGCAACCGCCTCAATGAATGTTATCTTCATATATCATCTTCGAGAGCACTTCCCACAGGATATACGAAAGGGGGGTAAAAGAAAAACCAAAGTAGAACAAGATAGAAAGATTTTAAGGATAGAAAACACTAACCACCCCTCTCAACTAAAAAGAACAAGAGGAAAACAGACTCACCCTGTACCAATTCCCCTCTCAAGTCTGGCTAGTAGTAGCAACCCTCTCGTAGAATAGGATGTATCCGTGATCCGTGTTACTCGTGTACTCCTGTGCAGAGCCGAAGAATGTCTGAACTGCCGACTCGTCGATCATCTCTACATTCTCGTCATCGAAGAACAACCAGTGGTTATGGCTCTTCACAAGGCTTACATAATGTCCATGGTTTGGTCCACTCCCCACGTGAACGACCACCGCAAATAGCGAGTACTCGGAGTCTGCGTCCTCCACGGTATTGCTTAACTTCAGCTCCAACGGGAAGACAACACGATAAGACAGCTTCTTGTACCGTCCAAGCTGCTCGATGTACTTGAACCGCTTCAGATGGATAACAAGGATTTGAGGTGGCTTCTTAATCTTCATCCTCTTTTGGGCTTCCTGCAAACTTCATTGGAGAAAAAGCAAATGGCATAATAGGTAACAAAAAGATGAGAACTGAACAATATGATACTATGCAGAGCAACAATCAATTGTAAACTGGTCAAAACAGAAACAAATCATGACCCAAAAAAGGGGAAGCAAAAGATAAAAGAGCAAAAAGAACCTGCAGCACTTGTCACAGAAGAACTTATCTTCCGCGTTCAAAGTCTCTGTAGAACTGAAATTTTTTAGGCAACTGGTAATGGAACTGTTTTGTTCAATGTCAAGACTCAAGTCTAAAAATGTTTCATCTCTTGCTGTTACTGTTTCACACCGTAGACACCTCGTCTCATTGGTCAATATCCCCTGCATTTAACAGGCAGTGACAATACTGAGAATTCTTCCTCAAAGGGTTAGAACGCAGAACATATACAATTGCAATTTCAACCACAACTTGTATTATGTCCTTCTGTGGAAGCCACAAGTACCTGAAATAGGACGCTAGTATGGAACTTAGAAGCCAGAAGCGGGGGCGGGAGCGGAAGCGGGGGCGGGGGCGGGGGCGGGGAAGCGGGAAAACTTAGAAGAGTCTAAAGTTGGGAGCGCGATGGGAGCGTGCGGATGTGTATACATATATTTTTAAATTAGACATTTTGTGGAGAAAACAAACAGACCCTAAGTTAAAAATAAGTAGGTTGGGCCTTTGAATCTATTTAAAAGTTAAGTTTTAAATAAGTTGGGTTGGGTTAAAGAAGAAGTGGGTTCAGTTATAAATAGATTTGGTTGGGCTTTAAAATATTAAAGGTTTGTTTTCTAAACAAATTGGGCCTGAAATAGGAAGTGGGCTTTGTTAAGATATTTGGTTGGGTTAAAGGCTTAGTTTTAGTATTAGGTTACTTAAAAGAGATTATAAAGAGATGGTATTCTCTTTGCTGTTAGGGTTAGGTCGACTGAAACAGAGATTGGCGGCTGAAAGTAGACAAGGGAAGGAGACGATGTACAGTGACGTCGATCGGTGGCAAAGATCACGGCGATTGGTTCAGTTCTTCATCTTCTTCTTTCTTTTAGATTTTTTTCTGATCTCTGTCTTCTTCTTTGAAAAATCTGCTCTTCTTCTTCTTCCCTCTAATGGAAACGCTCCGATCTCCGGAGAATCGCGTTCCCTTCGACTTTGGATCGCGATCCAAACTCGATTCCTAGTTAGAACCGCGGAATCGCGGTTCTAACCAAGAACCGTCACCCATTAGGACGATTCTGGCTTCTAAGGTATGGAAAACCATATTGATAAAGTATAGATGCAAATTGATAAAGTTAATCCACCTGAAAATTTTTGTGAACCCAGGTAACCAACGGTTCTCTATGAACACCATTAGCCTGGAGATTCCTCGGCCCATTTGCAGTCTTTTCAGCTGGTGAAGAAGTTTCTGGAGAATTTTTAGCAGCAGCAGCACGGGACTCTTTCTCTAGTATGTCAACAAGCTCATTAAGCAAGAAGTTCAAAAATTCATGGGCATCCTACATAAAAGACAGGGAGATAAGGGTTAGATGAAGATGAACAAATGGGATCAGTGATTCAGTTATAGAACACACCAGGTACTGTAACATGTTATTATAAATTTTGTCTTAAAGGAGAGCTGCGTTCACTTTTGAGGCATGCCTCAAGTTGGAAACAAAGAGGAATGTGATTCCTCCGGCTAAGTGTTCTTGAAGTATGCTCTACTAATATCTTGGTATGCACATAATTATGTTTACTCCTTATTTAATGCTGCTACTGAAGCCCACTGGAGAAATGCTGAATCATCCAACTGTCCGGTGTCTTGTCCTCACTACAATGATAATTCTCATGAAAAAACATTTAATTACTACATTTCGAACATTATGAAAGTTGAATTGAACTTAAAATATGAGCTTCTCAATTAAACCATCACACGAGGTAAACTTTTTGTTTGGTTAGTACTGTGAAATGGACTGATTTTGGTGAAGTTAATCGTGTTGATGTAAACTAACTGTACTGTTGGATCATCCAACTCTGTTCCATGTGAACCTCAAAGAGGGAGTAAGTATAGTATAAGTAATTAAGTATAACCCTACATATATTGGGCCTAATGAGATTTATGAGCAAAGATTTAAAATAATTCAAATGATGGGAGTAAAGGACTTGTGTTTGGATCTTATTCACCAATTTTGGTCTGCAAATATGTTTCTACTAGAGATGGATAGTAGGGGAAATACTCCACTGTATATAATAGAAGAAGAAAGCCCTGACTAACTGCATAAAATGAGAAATACTCAAGGCCCAACAAGGCCAGTGGGAACACGTTAGTCTCATCCGACCTACAGACAAAACCTTTAGGCTCTGTTTGGCCGCACAAAAAAAAGAGAAATTTTCCCGTAGTTGTATTTCCTTTCCCCGTCCAAGTGAAATCCAGCACCGGTTAGTAAAAATGTTGTTTGTGTAACAGTTTGGATAACACAACCCCAATGCTCTTGAACAAAAGTGGTACCAGAGACTTAATGAAAATCTCAATAAGTATCTGGTAACATCTTGTTATCAAACTTTGGCAAAGTTGGATTGTCAAACCATGAATTAGGAAAGAGGAAACACTTTATCAATTTTTCATTGCTAATCAAGGTTTCAGCAGGGAGTCGCCATTAGAGTTGTAGAACAGGAAAACCCATGTCTCTGTACGTCCTTTTTAACTGTGTAAATTGCTAAATTTCAAGAAGAAATTAGCCATTAGTTATTTTAGGTTGAACAAAAAAAACTTAACTCCAAGTTGCAGAAATAAGACTCTAGGTCAATGGAGTTGCAGGAGACGATTGGGTGCGGTAGGGTTAAAGAGATGGAAGAAAAAAAGAGTAGGAAAGAGGAGATGAAGTCAACAGAGGAGAGGGGGAGATGGAGAAAGAGGGAGAAGAAAAGAGTATGGGCTGAGGCAAAAGACAGGAGAGAGAGGTGACGCACTCTACAATTCTTTCCTTGACCGGATTTGGCGAAAAACATGCTGAAGGTGGGATTTCACTTCCCCGATTTTTTGTGAAGCGGAGACCTTCATCGGGTTTTGCATTCTCCCGTTTACTGTTCAAAACGTACGAGACAAACAACAACTAGCGGTTATCCTTGTCCGGGTTCAAGAATCACCGGTGGACAAACAGCACCTTAAGGTGGATGCCTCTTCTCCGACATCTTAGAATTTAAGTACCGAGGATAAACTGTAGCTTTTCATTCACGGTTACTGATTCTAGCAATTCAACCTAGAGTTTAAAAGTACGCCATTCCTCTCCTTCCAGTCAACCAACATACTGCAAAAGCAAGGAAATTGCAGAAATACGACATTTATGCTAAAGATCATGGAATAATACTCCTGAAAGTACTATAAGATACTCTTACAGTCTTACTTATGGTGCTATAAAGTATAAACCATCATAAGTTCATAACAGTTATAATAATAATATTTTCTTTTATCCCTAATTTTCCCGATATTAAAATAATGCAAAGTTCAATATATTCAAAGTAAAAATGTCATAGCATACTTGGTGCATGTAGCTGCGGAATAGCTCGTTTTCCTTTTTCACTCTCTGAACAAAGCGCTTTGGAGCAATAACTCCTGTTTTCTTCTTCTGAGAACTTATCTGCAACAAGAACCAAAGTTTGTCTTAGCAATAGCATACACCTACATCTGTAAATATGGCATCCACTTCCTTTTATACATAAGGAGGAGAAATAGATGCAGTCGAACTAGATTACAGAATAGTTCCATCCAGAAAATCCATAAATGGCGGAAGGTATCTATTTTTAGCATTTGTTCAAAACTGTTGATTTGAGTTTGAGTGATCAAAAAGCAGTGTAAGGGGGAAAAATGATTAATGCATCACCATCACACGCTTGTAACTCATAAAACACATGACACACTTCATATGAAATTAAATCCCTTGGCCAAGACCCTTCAATACTTCAGAGCATAGAACACCAAAAGTGTGAATCCTCGAACACGACTTGTGAGGTCTACAGGCAACACTGTCCTCGGTTATGGCCTAAATTTAGCACCTTAGGCTAAAAACATATGTTAACAAAAGGGGTCATTACAGCTGAGGACCCCCAAAAAGACAGAATCAGCACGCAAGCATTTGGATAACAGGGCCAAGACATGAATAAAGTAGCCTAAGAAACCAATCAAATGTAGGTCGCCAGTATTGACCTTCCCAACAGATAGTAATCTATACGTAACAGATGGCAATGGATCATCCAACTTGTTGACTTCGGCATTTCCTAACAGACATATAGAAACCCTAAGCAAATCAGAAAAAAGGTTGTTGAACCCCTAGTAAGTTCACCTAATGAGTGGAAGTTATGATTCTCCAATCTTTACACTCAATCATATATTTTAGGCTTAGCTAAGGATTGTCTCAGTCCACATAACATTTTGAGAGAACTCATGCAGAGAAGTGGTAAAGAGTTAGGTTCCAAAGTTTATTAGAAACGCAAATAAATACTTCAAGAAATAATAGAAGAGGCATGATGCCAACACCCATAACTCACAAATCAGAAAACAACAACCACTTGAAGTAACATACGCAAGATGAATGGCATTTGAAATGTTCAAAGACAAGTATCTGAAGGAATCTGATAGGAAAAATCTGAAACTGATTCCTAAAGAGATTTAATGCCACTTAAATAAAATTAACTAGATTTTTTTTTCGTCTTTGCTAGAGCATCTGGAAAGAGAACAGAGTTGAGCAGGCAGAATTCAGAGCAGAAATCAGCATGGAAATCATGGCTAAAGATGTATCTTAGCTTAAAAATAAAACCATGTTAATAATCTCTAAAACTAAAAGTGATTAACTACAGTTGTATTCATAAAGGCTGAAGAGTCACATTCGAGTACGTAAGTGTACATAGTATTACCTGAGTGAATAAGTCCGCCAAACATGTCAAAAGATTCTCTTCTGCATCACCAGGAGTTTTGTTATTTGCATAATATTCAAGCAACTGTTCACGGAAGGGGACACAAAAATAGAGGGCCTGCAGAGAAAAGCAAGCAAAGCAAATTTAGAAAATCTGTAATGGGATAAAATACAGTATGAAACATATGAAAAGTATGGATAGTTATCCCATATATCGATAAAAAGCATGGATGGTGATTCCATATTAAAACAATTGGTTGATTACAAGACCAAAAGATGAAGTTAATATTTGGCTAGGTAACAAAACTGAATATGTGGTTTGATTCTCATTCTACTAAAAAGATGACCAACGCAAACGTTGCACATAGTCTTTCTGGATGTCAAATTCATCTCGCTCAACCCCCATATGATATGGTCATCCTCATAATTTTTAAAATTAATAGTAATATCAAGCTTTCAAATATTCCACGCGACTCGTAAGGTAAAACATATAAACTTTATTACAAATACACTAATCTAAGTCAGTTTTTCAAGGGATGATGTTTCTTTTTTTTATTAGAGGCCTTGTACCACCTCAAGGCTACGATTACGCTTCGCCTTCTCGAAGCAGACCACCTCAGTACCCAAAAACGCTTCTTTTTTTTTACCCTTCACTCCTATCTTGCATTTATGATCAATATATGTATTATTGAAAGCTATAAAGGAGATAATCATAAGTCACATCTTAAAAGAAAACTGAGTGTTGCAAATGGGTTGTGATTTTTTAATCCTACAGTAATCTATTATACAATTCAGGACGGGGGGCAGAGTTGTCCTTTCTAAAAATTGTGCTGCTTCATAAGCCCCTGCCCTCCCCTCTGCTTCTTCTTCCTCCTCCTCCCCTTTCTCGGCCAGTCTCTCCCTGCCCTCTCTCTCTCTCGAGGTTTTGAGCCGTGCCGGAGGCACGGCGATAGACCTTGTTAATCAAATGTCAGCCAATCTAGTAACTACCTCCTAACCCACAAAACAAACAAGAAACTCCTGAAAGGCACCGATTGCAATTAAGTTATTTCTGATAAGCAAGTGAACCATATCTGAAGCAGCCCAAATCCTAACAGAGTGTCAGAGACATAATCTTAAAAAATGGAGGACTTTAGAGAAAAGGCAGGAATTAAATTCTGGAATTATCAAACATTGACCTAACGAACAACTCAGTAATCAAACTGAGAAAATAAATTGTAGATAATACAACCAGTAGAACCACCAATATAACCTTGGCGATTAACCCTAGAAAGTCAAAAGAAAATTACAAAATCTTGAAAATGATTCAGAAATCATCAATCTGGAAAAAAAAATATTGACGATTATGATTGATTGATTGATCTAAAAAGTGAAATCCGAACCTGTAAAACGCTGTTACAATAGCAAGTATTCCCGAAATTCTCGAGTCCAAAGTACCTCTCGCCTTCAGGAAACTGGTCACCTAGAGCTTTCTCAAGCTTTGAACCAGCAGCCCCCATGACCACCTCCTTAACCCAACACCACAATCCCTTTTCTCTCTCCGTCGTTTTTTCTTCAGCTTTGATTTTCTCTCCCCATAAACCACTAGATTCACGGCTCTCTCTGTCTTTCCTAATTTAGGGTTTCGTTAACTGAAAAGTGGTAGTACAGATTGGGTGTTGTAGAAGAAGAATACTAATAAATGGATTAGAAGTGAGATGAACAAATTAGGGTTCGTTTGGTTTTGTTGTGCTTGGAGAAGTGAGAACAGAATTTCTCATCGGCAGACGGGCGGAGTGGCTCTCCTCTTCTCCTCCTCTTCCTCTCTCTTGCACGCACGCACGCACACAAAGATGTTTCGGTTTGACTACATGTCCACACACCCAAAGTCACGTGCCTCTCTCTCTTACTCCTGTTTTGCTTTTCTTTTTTTTATTATTGTTTTCCCACTGTTTTAAAAACTGGACAAGTAATCAACCCGATTGGGTCAACCCGGTTCAACCAGTGGGTTGACCGGTTAAGCCAATTACCCTATGTTAATGCAGTAACTAAGAGCAAGGCAAGTTCCCTATTTTTTTTTTTTTTGATAACCTTGGTGTCCGGGCCAGCTTGCGCGCACCTCGACTAATCCACAGGGCCCTGTGGGAGAAGCGGCCGCTTAAAGTAACCCCCCAGTGGCCTTGAGGGGATTCGAAGTGGTGACCTATGGGGAGCAAACCCACGGTCGAACCACTCGAGCAACCCCTCAAGGTTAAGGCAAGTTCCCTATTTCAACGACGTTGCGAAAATGTTACGCGACCTGTCGCGCAACATTTTTGCGAATTGGAACTGTCGCATGAAAGTTTCGCGACGCGTGAATCTTTCGCAGATACCCCTAACTCCTAAACAATACTCCAAACTAGTGGTTCAGGTGAAGGGTCTGAGGTTTTGATGCACCCATTGGCCATGACATGTTCATGGCTTTGAGGTTTTGATGCCTCCACTGGTCGTGCTCTAAACAAATCTTAAAGTTTAATGCCTTAGCCAATTTTTTGTTAATAAAACTGTAATTAAAATGGTCCCAGACTTCTTTAAATTTTGAAGAGACTTCGAAACCTCTTACTTGCATTTTGATAAATAAAAAGGTTGTCATTAACCCATTTAAAAACTGGCTAGTTCACTTGGTTTAATAGTTTAATCGGCTGAGTCAGAAGGTTCATGCAAAACAAGTAGGTTTTCTAGCAAAACACTGGTTCACTGTCGACCCAACCCAGAAAATGGACTGGTTCACTAGTTTATCGGTTCAACCGGCCCGGTCCGATTTTAAAACACTGGTTTTCCCCCCTCTTTCAACCTCTTTTCCCTTTTTCTGTTTAAGTGGGTAAAGCACGTGATCTGCACGTGATTTTGGAAAGAATAATTTTTTTCAACCAAACATTATGGTCGAACCTGTACACGGGACTTTGGCTCAATGGTTGTACATCTCTCCTATAAAATCTTTAGTAGTGGGAGGTCTTAGGATCAAAACTTTTCAGTCGTGGTATTGCCGTTAAATTTGTCTCAAATATAAGTACGTTGTTATTGGCAATTTCATGTCGCTAGTTCTGAATTGTCTTATGAATGAGAGTATGGGAGAAAATTTTGGCAATGTGCAATTATCGATTATAAGAAGTACTCAAATGCTATTGGAATGTGTATAATCTTTTAACTTATGATTTATTTGATGCAAGCAGGATCAATAATGGTGCAAGGATTTTTTTTAAGTGGGCCACTTGGAGAAATGATCTGTGTCACATGTTGAAATCTATATTGTTGAAAATTAATTTAACTTGTTGAATATACTAAAGTAATAAAATTTGACTTATGAGTGGGGTCCTTAAAGATTATATGGGTAAATTAAGAACAAATTTAGTTTTAGACATTTAAAAAAATTAAATTAACCAGTTGAGAATATTTGTGGAAGACCACTTACAAGGAGTGGTTGAAACTTGGAGAAGATTTAATTATTAAGCTTAAAAAAATATTGAGACTACTTATATGTTGTGGTTTACAAATTAAAATTTATAAATATACTTTAGAGAATTGGATAACTATTAATAAGTGATCATCCCTTCCAGGTTACAGGGCGGAGGGTTCTGAGAAGACCCTTGGGTACCTTATCTTCCAGGTTACAAAGTGGAGGGTTCTGGCATTAATAGAGGAATGGTTTGGCTTGTTAGTGAATTGATTTGCTCGACAAACAGAACTTGGAAGCTTGATCTATTGCAACAAGTGTCCTTACCGCATGAAATCTCTGCCATTCTTAAGATCCATCTCTCTCTTGAAGTTTCAGCAGATAAGTTATTATGGATGTTAACTCCCACAGGTGAGTTCTCTACGAAATCAGTTTATAAATTTTTAATCCAATCTGAACCTGCTCACCCTAATACTTCTTCAGTTACCTTTGATTGGAAAAGATTTTGGAACGTAAGGGGTATTTCACCAAGGATTCATCTCTTCCTATGGCGTGTTCTTCATAATGCAATTGCTTTAAAAATTAATATTGCAAAACATGGAGTCAGTGTTGATGCCACTTGTCGCTTTTGTTATGAACATGATGAATCGGCGGAACATCTTTTTATTCACTGTGAGGTCACTAAACAGATCTGGTTCGCTTCTCCCATTGGGTTACGAATTGATACTCCTAACGTGCATTATACCATTGCCAATCTTTTTAACCATTGGTTATATATGTTCGAATGATGCCAAATAAGTCTTTAAGCTGGGATGTTCTTTACTATGGTGTATTTGGAAAGCTCGAAATCGAGTGCTGTCAATGTTGACGTTATTCAGAACGCAGTATCTCTCTATTTGGATCACTCCTCATGCCATCCAAGTATTCAGCAGGACTCCCACGAAAGCTCCTCAGCTTCAACTTCCCATCCTCCACCCTCTTGGCATCCTCCAGCTAGTGGTTTCTTCAAAATTAATGTTGATGGGGCGAACTCCCCTCATTCCCTTGCTGCAAGTATTATCGCCAGGGACTCTGATGATGATTTTGTTGGAGGGAAATGTTGGTTTGAAGGTAACTGGAATGGTGTAAATGGTGCCCTTGAGGCTGAAGCTTGGTCCTTTCTGAAAGGATTAGAGTTGGCTCGCCAACTCCAACTAATTCCATCGGTAATTATAGAAGGCGATTATCAACTTTTGGTTTCGTATTTGGTTGATGATAGACTAAAGTATCACTGGCGAATTCGAAGTACCATTCTTGACTGCAAGAAGATTATGACATCTTTCCTTAATATTAGGATTCAGTTTGTTTCTAGACCGGCTAATAATGTTGCGCATATTTTGGCTCGTTGTGCTATATCTAATAGTAGTAATGCATGTTGGCAGGGAACTCCCCCCTCTTGAATTGCCAGCCGCCAAGTGTTGGCTGAAAAAACTGCTCTTTTGAATGATCAATAAAATCTCTTCTTCCCCTTAAAAAAAAAAGGGGGTTTTAGAAAAAAAAAGTCCCTATAAAAAAAGTCATTATGATTTCAGTCCTTGTTTTATAAATTTAATCCCTACTTTTATGACATAGGGACTAAATTTATAAAACAAGGACTGAAATCATAATGACTTTTTTTACTGGGACTTTTTTTAAATTTTCCAAAAAAAAAACTATTAATAAGTGATCACATTGTACTCACCCACTTGTCATTAATAAGGCATTTTTGAATTTTTTTTTTGATTTTTTAGTAGTGGGAGAAAGAGAGATTTGAGGGAGATACTTGAGGGAGAGAAAATACTAAGAGAAAACCCTGATGGAGAAAATCGTGTGGAAATATTTTTTATATAGATATTTTTATATATATTGGGCCATATGCTTATAATATAGGTTTTTTTAACCCACACTTAAGAGAGAGGGTTTTGTTAACCCAAGACTTCTCCCACCTAAAAGAGAGGGTTCTGTTAACACAAAGGCTTCTCCTATAGGATATTACTAGTTTTATAGCCCGTGCAAAGCACGGGCATTGTTTTCAAAGAAATTTACTATTTGAATATATCTTAATAATTTTTGTACTGTAATCAAAAACACATATGATTGGTGGCATACATAGATGACACTAAAAAAATGAATATATGGCATAAGCACTATATATATGATTTTTTAATAAATATATGACTTATGTATTAAATTAGTGACATATATATGGCATTAATTGCCAGCTTTTATTAGTAACGGGTATGCATGCTTTTATGAAAACTTAACATATTGTATCACGATGTAATATTGTTAAATTTAGCATACGTTACTGAACTTCTAAATTAACACTTTCTAAACTAATTATTTTTTGAAAGATAATATAAAGTAATACCAATTAATATTATTAATGAAATATAAATTAAAGTTTAAATAGTGACTGAAGACAGAGATAGATGTGAATGACATGGGATGACGTCGCAGTACTCTAGAAGAGTGCCACGTGAGCATGTAAA
>MVGT01004510.1:479070-505774 GCA_002174775.1 Macleaya cordata
TTTGTGAGAGTAATTAGCATAAAGAATTACATCTTGATAAGGTAATTACTATTAGTAACGGATATAATTATTTGTATGTTTAATTTTTTATTTGATAAAATTAATTAACATAATTAGAGGCTAATTAAAGATAATCAATGACAATGAAAGAGAATTTATGGAGAGAAAACTTGAAATTTGAGAGTGACATGGAGGTCTTCTTATGACGTGGCACTCTGAGAATAGAGAATGCCACGTGGGTTACTGAAGCGCCACGTCAGACGCTTCAGCTATAGTAATATAGTATAGATAATAGACAATAAATATACAGGTTACGTGTATAAAATCTTGTGGGGTCCACATGAGGTTGATCTAAGTTTTGTGGAGATGTTCTTCTTACTATGTAGATCAACTTCTCCAAAAATCAGTCTATTATAAAACTTCTAACCCCATCAAACATTGACTCTTTTTCCCTTCGTCTAATTTTTACTATTAATTTTTAATCAACTTTCGATCAATTTTTAATAGGGCTAGAAGTTTTAGAATGAACCAGTTTTTTGTAAAGATGATCTACATAGTGATAAAAACATCATCACAGAATCTCAACTCTTAGATCAACCTCATGTGAGCCCCACATGAGCCTGTATATATAAAGCTGTAAGCCGATCCATTCTCAAAAAAATATCTCTCAAATTCACAAGTGATAATAAAAAGTTTAAGATAATGAAAGTATGCATACGTGCAGACTGCACAATCTGCATGATGTAACACTGCAATATATTTCAATTTCAAAGGTTGCCTGTACAGTATCTAGATTTATGCTGGCGCACTTGGGTAATCAACTGATACAGAAAAAGAAAAAAAAAACCACAACGCTTGCGTGGAAGAACATAAAAGAGCTAAAGGTTTATCCACTGATGAGAGCCTTACTACTCTTTACAGTTTTAGAGAGAGAAAGAAGAGAGAGGGCAAAAGATGTTGGGTCTCTCATTGGCTTCACCTTCCAACACTATCTTCACTTCTTCAAAAACCACATTACCTTCAAACCCTAAATCCTCCTTCCATGGCATCCGAATCCAGAATGTCTCCCTTCTTCGAATGCCGTCTTCTTCGTCTATCCGCAACTCTTCTACTTCTTCTTCATCTTCAGTGGTGATGATGGCGAAGAGAGAGGAAGAATTGAAAGAAATTAGAGCCAAGACTACCGAACAAATCAATGAAGAAATTATTGATCTCAAAGGAGAGCTCCTTATGCTTCGATTACAAAAATCAGCTCGTGAGGAGTTCAAAAATAGCGAGTTTGGTCGAATGCGTAAGAGGGTAATGATTTCTAAACTTAAATTCTTATCTGTTCAAGTTTGATTTTTTATTTTTGTTATGTGTTGGATTGGGAAATTTTCAATTTTGCGTTAAATTTAGTTATTTGTTTGATTATTAACCTTCTTGAAGGATTGGGTCTCGTTTTTTTTTTTTCTGTTTGGATGTATAAAAACCTCAAAAGAATTCAGCTCCTAGTTAGGGTTTTAAGTAAATGGGATTCAATGAAAAAAGTAGATATTGTATGATTAGGGGAAATTTAGTGCTACAGAGGTGAGAATTTGGAGTTGAGCTGAGAACTAAGGCGACAATGCTACTAAGACTTTTCATTTGCTGTGGAATGGTTCTAACATTTTGATCGGTAAGCTTAATAGTTAGATAAAGTAGGTATGGTATAAGTGGGAATGCTTTAGTACTTTTGAATCCAGAGTATTAGCTAACCAAAGATTGGAGCCCCGAATGGCGTTATGAAGAACATTGCTGTGTTTCAGAGCCCTAGAAGGTGAAATGTAATTACTGGAAGAAGAAGAAGCAATGGATTCCCATATTGCAGCAATATTTTGTATTTTCTAGATCACATTTTACTGAAACATTTACTTATGATCAGGCAGGCTCTCTTGGGGAGATTCTGAGTGGATGGAAATGGTGAATTTATTGAAATTTGAAGTATGGTAAGTGGCAAACGGAGTATAAGGGTAGGGAGAGGAGGTTCAACATTTAAAATGGTAACAAGGAAAGGAATGAGGGAGAAGTTGAAGTTATGCTCTCTACCTGAAGTGCCATTGAATACCAGGAAGTTGTGTTAGAGCAAACAAACATCTTTTGTTAAAAAACTGATTATCGAATTGAAAATTATAGGAATTAGTTCCGTAGTTAATCCATTATTAAGACGTAATATTTTCTTTGTTTGTTCTTTGATGTTCAATCTAGAATATACTGATGAGATTACGTGACACATTGGGTTTTAATGATCCGTCTTTTTATCCGTATGATGCTGTTAAATGGTCTAAAACTGGGTTTGAACCTTTCTTCAAGCTGAGAACGTTCAGATAGTGTTCAGAACCTTTCTTCAAGTTGTGAAGATAGTGTTCAAATTTATGGAATCAAATGGGCAGATGTTGGATATTGACTTTAGGTACTCGATGTCATAGAACTAGGTGCAAAAAGAGGGTGCGAGTGAAGTAGAATTTCAGGTCTCGTTAAATAAAGGTGTTATGAAGTTAGCACATTTTTCTTCTTTTAATACAATCCATTCTTGCATTTTTTTGAAAGAAAATAAAAAAAAATGTTAGCGCCTTTGTCCTAGGCATGGATAGAATTCTTTGGGAAAGGATGCCTTCTTAAGCTCTTAATCCATTTTGAGTTACATGGTTTTTAACATTTCTATTGTTATCTCTTCGGCAATATTTTCCCTTTTTTCACTCGTTGGTGTTTGTCACACTAATGAACCCCAACCACCTGTTTACGGTACCTTTTTCATTAGTTGGTGTTTGTCACACTAACAAACCCCAACCACCTGTTTACGATACCTTATTCATTAATTAATTTAGTATTTATGATACCTTAATTGATTTGATTTTTTCCTTGATAAGCTTAACTGTTTAGAATTTGTTTGCATGATCTTTGTTAAGAATAGGTCTGCAAATTTTACTATTTTCCCCCTCAATTTATTTTTTATTTTTATTTTTACTATTTTCACTAGAAAGATATCTTCTTGGTCTACTCATCTTCTTAGCATTTATGTTCTTGTTCTTGATTCCTTCTTTTCTTAACTTTGGGGCCAACAATAGATTGCTCGAATGCTGACAGTAAGAAGGGAAAGAGAGCTTGAGGAGGGAATCAACAAGAGGTTGTCAAGGAAGCTTGACCGGCAATGGAAGAAGAGCATTATCGTCAGGCCGCCCCCATCTCTGAGGAAATTGCAAGAGGAGGAGAAGGCTGCAGAAGCAGCAGAGAAGGCGACTTGAGCATCACCAAACCCGTTAATAGGAAAATTGGTTCTTAATTTCTTGTACTTGAGTAAGGCTCTTCAAATTATCTAGCTTTTTTTCTGTATTAGATCTTCATTTCATGTAAAAGTTAAACGATTTCATGTGAGGCTTTAATGAACAGACCATACTCCATTTTAGGAGTTCGAACCTTTTCTTTTCCTCCTTTTTTCCCCCTCCACATAGGTTGAGCTGAACTAGATTTCCTGCTAGGTTCTGTTGTCCCTGTTATTGGATTTTCTTGCAGTCATAGTTGTGGATAAAAATAATTTCCATGAAAAACTTACTTTCCCTCGAATTATACTGCTACATGTAAATGGAAGGGTGGTATGGGACGGGAACCTCCCTGCTGACAATATGCTAAAGATGCTTGATTCACAAACTTCTACAGATAACAGTTTGAGCGAAAAACCAGAATCTGTCTATGAATGCCGAGCATCTTCATGTACTTCACAGCCATTTTCCTAGTTGGCCGGTTCCAATCTACTGCAGTTTCACAGGCCAATGTTCTACTACTATTTAAATTTAAACATTATCTAATAGAACGCTCTTCTTGAGAACTATGGAGCAGCTTGGTCTAATTGCTTTTCTGTACAAAGTTCATACAACTAACAGAGAAGAAATGACTATTGGGAAAAGCAAAATCTTTTTCCATCCACAAGTTTTGGACGATTTTTTCAAGATCAATTGAACGACCCAACAATAGCTTTCTTTTTCTTTTCTAAACGTTCAATAGATTTGATAACTACAAATCAAAACCAAAAGTAAACACAATGTTTTGAGTTATTCAAGTTAGAAATCTCACAATATATAACTTTGGGCAAATAACCTCAAAACCATTTTCGTTACAGTGCTAAAAGAGATGAAATGAGTCTTTATCAGCTGGATACGAAAATCCACCACTTGTACAGACCAAAGCTGTAGACTGTAACATAGATAACCAATCGAACAGGGCAGATTTTAAACCTGCACACAAAGGATGTTCAAGAACGATCACTACAGTTCTTAGCATTATTGTCCAAAACAAAAAACACCTTGCACAAATGTGAATAATAACTGTTCAACCATTCATTCTACTTAAGCAATGGCTACTTACATATATTACCAGTTGGAAAAGGTTATTAGATTCAGTGATTACCATTAAATAAATGTGAACAGGGAGGAATGTGAGATTACTAGGTTTCAAAGTCTAGTTCGATCTATGAGGTTGGTGGATTGCCATGTATCTGTTAACATAGAACTTACTAGACGGATTTCCGTACATTGAGGTTTTAGAGAATGTTAATTATGAGCATAATTTGTTTCACAGAGGTCTATGGTACAGATGCAGTAGGTATGAATTGGACAGTTCAGGAGAGATGAAGTGGCCTGTTAAAAGCAGAAAAACGTTTACGGGGCAACTAAGCAAAGATAAAACTTTATCAGGAAATCTCACACACAAAAACAATTCTCAAACACAGATGGATTTGTCAACACAGGGGAGAAGCCAAAATCTTTAGCAACAGCAACAGCTGGCTGGGAAGATTCAACATTCCATCCAGTCAATTTCTAAATATCACCAACACCGTGGAAGCAAATGCAACGTAACAGTGATACTACTACCTGTGTAGAGACCATCACTAAGAACGTGAAGTAGATGCCACCATTACCATCACACTGATCAAACCGTAGTTGAAGGTGTTGGCACGAGGTTGTAACATTGATCTCAAATAGCAACAAGTTCAAACAAATTAACAAATAGAATGTCTAATGGAGTGCTTCAAGCTCTAGAGTATTTAGGAAATTAATCAATGCATAAAATTCTTTTATGTTGGACTTAGATTGAAAAAAATGGAGCGCCCTCAAGTCAATCCTAAACCTTGATTGCCCAAAAGAAACATGATCCCTACTCTCCAAAAAAAAAAGAAGATAAAATCATCCAAGAAACTGGAAGATAAATTACCTAGTTGCTACTGTAGAAAGTAAACCAGTAAAGTGATCAATCTCCTTGAAACACGAACCGTATCATCTTGTATTCCAATTGGTTTAGTCACCCCAATGTTGCTCCATATTACTTTTTCCACTACAACTGAAATGGACATGGATAGTCAATTGCCACCAATAAATGCTCCTTCCACTTTCGTAATTGAGATGGTCAGGGTATTACCACCAATTCCAATACCTCTTTTTTTTTTTTTTTGTTCTTCTACTCTTATTGAGATGGGCATTGATAGTGACAAAGAAACATTCAACACTTAGATATTATACTCATGCAACCACAATCATTGGAAAAACAACTTGACGGCAATCTAAAATGAATAATTTGCTTACTAAGGGTTATGATTGTACAGCAAGTAGCTTCCAGGCTATACATTTTTCTCACTGGGGCACTCAAAACCTAAATCTTAGTTGTACAGTTGTACTTGACTTCATGATTTCGAAAAATGGTAGTGATCACCATTGTATCATCTGAATTGCAACTGTAAACGAATCTCACCCAAGATAATCATCACATGAAACCTAAATTCTCCCCTGTTTTGTGATGTTTAATTCACTAGAAATCCGAAGTAGAAGCATTTCAAAAAAAAAAAAAAAATGATTGACCAAAAAAAAAAAAACCTGTCCTGAACTATTACTGGGTTTCAATCATCACATGAGTAGAATACTTTGGCATGGATCAGGAGAAGACAAATAATTTAGCGCAGCCACTTACATCTGATAAATCAATCAGCAGACAGACTCAACAAAAGATCAGATATTACAAATCATTAGTTGGACTGTTGGAGCGTGTTAGTAATCGCCTTTTCGATTACCTTGGGCAGGGATTTAAATGTTAGACGAGGCATATCTCTTAATGACCTTCATGATGGAGAGAAATGTCAGAAGACACTTCTTCATCAAAGAACACAGGTTCATTAGACCACATTTACATGCTCCATTGTTTAATGATGTAATATATTTTAGGTTAATTTGCTCACTTAATACCTATACATATTCCAACTACAGGATTTTAGGGGAACTCTCAACCATGAAGGCACACTATTCAGCTTCTGTAGATAATCTAAAATTCAGATGCCACAAAAGAATGGGCAGCTGTCAAAGTCAGCTGAAATTAAGGTTTTAAGCATAAACCCTAAATAATTAATACTTCGATCTTGTCACCCAGCTCCAATAATCCAGTTCAAAACCCAAAAGCAAACTAAACTAAACCTTCTCAAACAAAAAATGAAGAACAACAATTGAGACACTCAAAAACCCTATCTTCCACCTAAATCTGAAACATTAAACCCTAAACCAGTCAAAATTCAAAAGAGAATAAGCTTAATTACCATCTGGATTGGGATCTCTGAGAAGAATTAGTGTCATTGTTATCAGCAGGCATAGGGGAAGTCCACTGAGAGAAATCACGATCAAAGAATTCCCAATCAGGCAAAAGAGCACCAGCAATAGCGAAAAGCCCAAAAACATAAGTAACAAACATCTTCTTGAAGGAGTATGTGTAGAATCCAATCACCAACACTAAAACACCCAAACAGATCAGTGAAGATCGCAGGATTGCATCGTTAGCCATGGTTGGAAAACAACAAACCCTAATAACCCTAACCCTAAAACTGTTGAACAAGAATAAGAGGAAATAATTAGGTCAAAAAAAATGGAACATGCAACATGAAGATGGCATGATCTCTGGATGTTAGTACTACTCATCTTTTTTTTTTTTTAATAATTTTTGCAGGTAAAAATGAAGGCGTTATTAGCTTAGCTGCCAGCCTCTCTTTACTTACTACTCAACTGTTTTTAAAGCTACTTTAAAGTGTGATCGTGGGCAAAGTTGACACGTGGAATTTAGTTAACCAACTTACCAAACTCAATGAATTTATTAATGGCTGCTGTTATTCACACCCATACAAACCTTCTCACACCCAAACTACTTTGATGCTATTTTTAATTAATATTTTTTAAGAAAAATTAGGGTGACGGCATCATAGTAACCAAAAACGCCTAAGTATGCTGGCGCTCCCGCTCCCAAACCGCGTTTTCGCGGTTTGGGAGCGGGAGCGTCTTCGATCCGCGGTTCGAGAATTTTCGATCCGCGATTCGTGAATTTTCGATCCGCGGTTCGAGAATTTTCGGAGCGCGGTTCCAGTTTTGGGAGCGCCTAATCAACAAAATGTCTATTTTTTTTTTGGTTAAGTTTGTCCAAATGGACTAGTTTTTTTGCATGTATGTTATTTATACTATTTGGATCATATTTTAAAAAAATTAGCTCAATCGGAGACTTATATCACTACAAACACGTAATTTAGACTTTATAGTGTGAATGAATGGCTGGCATTTAAAGTGATTTATTTGGAGGGTTAGATATCTTTGATTGAGCTGATTTTTGGTGGACATCTTATAAATAATGATAATATTATATAAAAAAAATTAGATGATTTGAAGACGTCTAACTTGTAAAAAAAATTTGTTCAAAAATAACCTTATTAAGTGCCCTTAAAGCACACGTTATATGGTTGTGTTTCTCACTTACTTTTTTGGACAGTAAAAATTCATTTTTTCCATAATAAAATATAATTAATATGAGAAACAATAAATTTTAGTTATTATATATATAGTATACTTTATAATTAACAAATACGAAAAAATAATATTTTTTTAAAAATAGAATATTATTACAAAAAATACTTAATAAAATTTAAAAATTATTTTACTAACTATTCAATGATTTTGTTAATAAAAATTTATTTAATAATCTAGTTAATCATAATCTAATCAATGGTAGTCAATTAAAACTCCAACTACGTGTGAGTAAGTTTGGCGCTCCGAAGGCGCTCCGAAGGCGCTCTGAGCCTTAAGCATTTTTAAATTTGGCGCTCCGACGCTCCCGCTCCCGCTCCCGCTTCCGCTCCCGCTCCGCGCTCTGGTTACTAAGGACGGCATGCTTAGTCTTGGCATGCAAAAGATGTTAACCATTGATTGCAATCATTGGACGATTGGAGAAACTATATCGTTTGGCGGCCTGGCCAAAATAAGTCACAAAATGGGCGAGGCCGCTAAATTCTTCTCATTTTATCTCTCCTTCCACCTGTAAGGGTTAATTTAGTTTACCCCCACTCAAAGATCAGATATTGAACTTACCCCCTCAAACTCACGGTTTCTGTGATTCTGCCGTTAAAGGCACACGTGCGTTTCGCACGCTCCATTTTTGAAGGGAGTAAGTCCGATTAACCAATTATTCTGAGGGGTAAACTAAATTATCCCAAAAAAGATGAGCATTCTTTGATTTGAACGCGTTCTAGGTACCTGAAAACTGCTAGAGTTGGCTTGTTGTATTGCCTTCAACAAATAGTGGGACTGAACCAATGGATCTGCGTCTACCCCAACCCAAGAAAGCCTTGATCTCTCTTCAATTTGAACGTTAAGAACCCTGCATCAACAAAGACTTAAGATGGATACTAATTGACTTGTAATAAGAATGGCATAGAAGAGGTTAATTAAGTGCATCAAAATTTGTGTTTGAAGTTCCTATTTTGATTTTTCTATTTCTGTTGACAATGCCAATTTTATGTCTTTGACATCATCTTACTGACACACTTAATGTTGTGTCATTGCAGAAGAGTAAATAATTCTTTTGCTTGATCGTCGTTTTCATTACATGCTCAAGATAACAACGCCAACAAGTTACTCTTTTGATAGATAACAGACCAGAGATAAACTAATTGGAACCCTAACTACACAAGAAAAGCATCCATTTATGGACAAATTTAGAAACCTAAGATCTCGACAAGCCTGCACATATAAGAAGAAATAGTTAGAACTAGAAACTAATTTCTTATATCAAATGCTGTAGGAAATGTAGAGTCACCAATAATTAGCAAAAGTATCAAGCTTCCAAATATATATAAAAGACCTTAGGAGAAGTAAACCAGAGCTCTTCTATATAGATCATAGCATACCAACTTGAGTGAGCTTGAACAGAGCCCTAGAGCAACAAGACCTTTTTGCTGGGGTTGGACTAGGATTATTCTACCTTACATTACAAGACCTCTTGGACTTGACAATACTGGGTCCAACAACCTGAGACCAAGCTCTGGCTGGATTGGCCTTAGGTTGTCTATATGAACTCAGGTTGATCGACAATCAGCAGAAGTTTCATCCTGAAGATTAGAGGAGCTGGACTGGGAGTACAGTTTTCATTGTATCTCAATAATAAAAAATAAAAGGGTTAATTTAGTTTACCCCCCAGAATAATTGGCTAATCGGACTTACCCCCCTAAAAAATGGAGCGTGCGAGACATGCATGTGCCTTCTAACGGCAGAGTCACGGAAACCGTTAGTTTGAGGGGGTAAGTTCAATATCTGATCTTTGAGGGGGGTAAGTCCGATTGGCCAATTATTCTAGGGGGTAAACTAAATTAACCCTAAATTTTTTTTAGCTAAGTTAGCATTGGTTTGCCGAAAACTAACAAATGACTTTCAGTTTTAAGAGCGTTTTGGCGCTTTCGAAAGCGCCACCACAGATCGAGCAGTTTTGAGGCGGTAGACGTATTTTAGGCAGTGTTTGAGTCCGTTTGGATTTAAAAAAAAACTTCTATTTATACGCATGATTGATGAAATCTATAAATAGGGAGGTCCTAGGTCGTCTCAAAGGTGTGCTACAAGTGCTTGAGAGCGCTAGAGATGCCAATGTGAAGGTGTTGGAGTTCATAAGGTTTTAGGAGAGGTAAACCTAGGGTTTTGGTCTTTTTGTATGAGAGGAATCTAAAGTGTGAGAAACTTGTTGAGATAGAGAAGGATTTGTGAGGATCTAGGGTTTGAGGGTTTCTTCATGGGGGTTAGAGCCCCTGCTCCAACCCAAGTTTCTAGTGTTCTCCATATATTTGTTGTTCCCACTGTATCAAAATCTCTAACTTGTACGAAGAAAAAATCTGCAAAAACCTCAAACATTAAAAATAAATAAAATAAAAGGCAAAGAAGATCGAGGCTTGAAAACAGACGTACACACTTAAGGAAGGAAACACACGAATCACACTTTATTATTCTCTCTTGAAAACAGACGTACACACTTAGAGTATTTTGATCTTTTTAAAACACTGGAACAAAAAATCTATTTATAGATGATGACACGACTCCTAGGAAGATACACAAATTAGGACAAAAGGTGTAAGAACCTAAAAGACACCTATTCAAATAAGAAACGACACCAACATACTAATTCAATCCAAATGGGACTCTTCGGGATTAAATAGTTTTTCTCATTCACTCGGAAACTATTATAACTCACACAAAATTTAGTGGGTCCCACTTAATATTAATCCAAAAATAACTCGGTTAAAGCTAAGTTTCCACAATATTCTATCCTATGTTACTATGATCAGCTATGGAGATGGACTTTCAAGGAAGATGTGAGTATGCTATTGGGAGTAGTTTAGAGATCGATCTCTAATGGATTTTCGTTGGTGTTCTCCGGTAAGTCTTGTGAGATCCTTGATGTATGTTTATTCTGGTTGGTTGTGTAAGAAGCATTGTAATTTGTTCTTGATAATAGTGGAAGTTTCTTCTGTGCGCTATTTTGGCCGTAGATGTAGCCCGTGAGGGTGAACCAGGCATATCTTATGTTGTGGTTGATACTTATTTTTATCTTCATCATTATATTTTCTTGTTGATTCATCGTTATTAAGTTTCAAGATCCGTAAGTTCTATTCTGTTGTGCGTCAGGGATGTGTCGTTGGTATGACGAAATTTTCAACAAATTGGTGTCAGAGCGGCAGGTTCGACTTGGAGAGCTGTGTGGTTTGTTGTATCATAACAAATGGATATCAACAGCAGATTCGACTTGGATAACCATAAAGTTGGTTGTTTAAATTTGGTTCATAATATGGTCAATGGTGTAGGATGAGAGTTTCGTTGAGGTAGAGGATATATGAAGATAATATTTAATCTGGTTCAACACAAGGAAGTGATTTGTGGTGTGATTCACAAATTGGATGATTCAACTTGAAGATGGGTGTCGAAAGAAATTCTTCATTGGATTTCTGTGAAGTTTGGAGCGGGATGAAGTGTTTTACGTAGTTCTTGAAAGTGTAGGCGTACACTATAAAGAAAGGGGTGCAAAGATGATATAGTGATTCTTATGTGTTAGGAACGGTCCAACAAAGTTCTGAAGGTATACACGATATGTTTTAAGATTTGTTTAAATCTGTTAATTATTCTTGATGGCTTGCGCAGATTATATCAAGGATGTGCCCGATCTCGTTTGCATAGACCACGTTATTATGGGCGTTGTCATACAGTACATGTTAATAAGCAGGTATGTTGGGTCAAACCCAAAAATATTCCTTTACATAGATTATTCTGTAGGTTTTTCAGAATTAAGAATTTAAAAATTGTAGTTAGTGGAGAATATTTAGTTTGGTTAAAAAGAATATGAGAGAAAAATTAGAAATTGTAGTAAGTAGAGAATATTTAGTTTTGTTACAAAAAATAAGGGTATTATTGTAAATTACAATAGAACCGTATGACAAACTACCATTTAGAATGAAACACATATTTTAAAATTATTAAATATTAAATACTAATTAATTACTATTTACTATATATATCTATTATAATATACTATAGGAGAAGCCTTGGGTTAATAAAACCCTCTCTCTTAGGTGTGGGTTAAAAAAACTTACATTATAAACATATGGCCTAATTTATTATCTATTACTAGCCCTCATATCCCGTGCAAGGCATGTGGGCTTCTTTAAAAAAAAAATTTGAATTTTTTTATTAGATAATTAAAAATTTTAGTTGTTTTAGAATTTGATAAATGCTTGTCCTATAGTATTTTGTAGGTTTTTTCACCCACACATAATAGAGAGGGTTTTGTTAACCCAATAATAGATAATTGAGCCATATGTTTATAATGTACGTTTTTTTAACCCACATCTAAGAGAGAGGGTTTTGTTAACCCAAGGCTTTTCCTATAGTATATTACTAGCCACTATATCCCGTGCAAGGCACGGAGGTTTCTTTTTAAAAAAAATTTGAATTTTTTATTAGATAATTAAAAAATTTAGTTGTTTTAGATTGGATCATATGTTTATAATGTAAGTTTTTTTAACCTACACCTAAGAGAGAGAGTTTTGTTAACCCAATAATAGATAATAGATTGGGTCATATGTTTATAATGTAGGTTTTTTCTAACCCACACCTAAGAGAGAGGATTTTGTTAACCCAAACCTTCTCCTATAGTATATTATAATAGATTGTGTTAACAAAACCTTCTCTTTTAGGTGTGGGTTAAAAAAACCTACATTATAAACATAAATTCAAATTCTTAAATAACTAAAATTTTTAATTATCTAGTAAAAAATTCAAAATTTTGTTTCAAAGAAACGCGTACAAGACACGGGATATATGGGCTAGTATATATATAATAATCTAAACCCTAATTTTTTCTTAAAGAAGTGCATTCAAATTAATTTCTTCTCGGAATTTAAAGTTTCCCATTATTTTGCAGTTTCGAGATTATCGCAATTATTCACGGTTTGTTATTATAATTGAGCAGGCCGTGAGCTAGCTTTTGAGACCCCCTGCGAAAGGCCGTGATCTCTCTCTGTCGTCTGATTTTCCTTCTTCCTATTTAATCTCTTTTTCTCTTTGTTTACATTTTGGGCTTCCTTTTTACAACCATGGAAGAAGATCATTCAAACCCTAGTGAAGTCTCGGACAAAACCCTAGATTCGATCGCTCAGAAGAAACATGCCGCAATGATCGAACGCCTCTCAAATCTTCACCAATCTCGTCTCCAACAAGCTATCTCACGTAAGTCAGACTCTAACGATTCTCCCTCTTTTGAATCAACAAAATCTTTCTTAGATCGATTCTCTGAAACTAAAAAATCGATTGAGATGGAAATCGATCGTTGCCGCCGTGTTTCTGAATCGGAGTCGAAATCTAGTTTAAAATCCGATCTTGACAAAGTATCGGTTTCCATTTCTGATCTCGAGAGACAAGTTGCTGAGAATTCATACTTCTTACCCTCTTATGAAGTACGTTCATCACTTAAAACCATTTCTGATTTGAAAGAAACACTAGAAAGTGTTAATTACGAATTGTTGCCCAAAAAGAAATTTTCATTCAAAAATAAGACCACCAAGAAAGATCAGAGCAATGTGGTTAAAAATGAAACTGAAATTAGAGCTTCCGATTCAGTTTTAGTAGAAAATTGTAGTAGTATTAAGGTTCGGGATTCTCCCGGGTTCCACAACGAGGAGGGAGCTGTTTTAGTTAAGCACTTTGGGGGTTCAAAAGAGGGAGATTTCACTCTTTCTGATCTAAATTCATGCGAGGTCCGGCTGACGGGTAGTTTTAGAGCACTTTTTATTCATAGATTGTGGGACTGCCGGGTTTATGTGGGACCTGTTTTGGGTTCGATTCTCATTGAAGAAGTTGAGGGTTGCTTGTTTATGTTGGCGTCTCATCAGATCAGGATTCATCATGCTAAGGAGACAGATTTCTATCTTCGGGTTCGTAGTAGACCAATAATCGAGGATTGCAACAATGTGAGGTTCGCACCATACCTTTTATCTTACGAAGGGATTGAGAAAGATCTTGGAGATTGCAGTCTTGATGAAGAGACTGGAAATTGGGCAAATGTGGATGATTTTCGATGGTTGCGAGCTGTGCAGTCTCCCAACTGGTGCATTTTGCCAGAGGAAGAATGTGTTAATGCGGTAAATATTTCAAATTTGAAGACCCCAGGTGAAGTCAGTTAGGATATTTATCTACCAGTCTTGCTGAGCACGTAGCAAATGCGGAGTTTAACTAGCAAGTAGAGCAACTGAATTGAAAAATCAGGTACTTATCTTCATTGCGTTGGAAATTTCAAATGATTCATATTGCACATGTAATGGTCTTTAGTTTAACCTTTTCTGTTATAAGCAAAGTGTGGTTTAAGATAGTAATAGTATCTGATTGAAGCCTCTTACAATTTTATCGCTATTTTTTTAAATTATATGTCAAATTTATTTAGAATTTGAATAGGGTTAAGTCAATCTCATTATTTATCGGGTCTAGCCTAATAAACTCAAATATGTATCATTCAATTTTTTTTTTGTTTTACACTAATCAACTATGCCTGATAAAGTATGTACTAAGTACTATGCAGTACATCATATCATACCAGATCTTAGGATTAGTATTAGAATTGATTATCATGACTTCTTATTATGTAAAACTCTAGGGGTGGGCATTGGTCGGTGTCTGACCTAATTTAAACCATCCACAACCGATCCAAATTAGATCGATTTTTTAACTTTCTCATCCACTACCAATCCAAACTCTAATTGGATCGGTTGTTATCCAAACCGATTAGACTCGGTTTGGATGGTCGGTTTTGGCCGATGATATTTTCTTCTCCCAATGTCGTTCACAAGTTACAATATTCTTTTATGTTTAGAAACTTAAAATCGGAACATGCATCCATCCTTAAAAAAAATTCATATTTATAATTATTTTTAACACTTAAAAACAATCTGCACCTTTTTCTAAAAAAGAAAATGATTGGGTTATTAGATAAAACTAGAGTTTAAGAAGAATGAGAGTGGAAGAAGATGACTAGAGTTTTGTGAAGAGTGTTGGTTAAAATTTTTGGAGTTTAAGTCTTTTGTATTTTTTGTATTTGATTTTTATGTTTTAAAAAAAAAGTAAAAGTTGTAAAATTTCAACATTATAATTATAAATAATATAAATATGTTAAGTATTTACTAAAATACCATATACACATTATTCGGTTGGTTCGGTTTAGTCGGTTTTTTAGGTGACCCATCCAACAACCAATCCAATCCGGTTGGATTGGTTTGGATCGGATTGGATTGGTCGGTTTGGCCTACATTTGCCCACCCCTATAAAACTCCTTGCTTATCTATATAAAGAGATGATTGTAATCAATCTATAACCGCTAAAGTATTAGAGCCATAAAAGCTCACGAGCACACGATTTTGGTGTTCCGTTTTCCAGCGGCTGAAGCCACCATTCAATGCTATAGTTTGCCCGCGGTTATATATATAACCTTCTTCTTCCATTTTGTTCTTTTTCAGCCTTCCAAAAAGGAAAAAAAATAACGGCCCAGATATGATATGTGACTCCTTAACCGTAGTCAACCATTCTCAACTCTAGGCAATTGCAAATATTGACTTTGTGGTGATCTCCCTTTCATTGACCTTGAAATCAAACCCTACTTTATGTTGTCACTCCTCTTCAGTCACCTTTCCTTCCTACAATAGCTACTTCTTCACCCCAACACAATTAAGCAAACCCGTTTATCTTCCTTCTAGGTTTCTTTATCTCCTTCGCTTTCTCCTTCAATTAAAACAAGGTTCTCTAGTTCTTTTTCGTTCTCCAAGACCTCTCTTTTATCCTTTAAGATCAACTTCCGCGATGGCAAGCCAGTAAAGAAGGACTAGGGATCAAACAAGAAAACTACTTTTTAATTTTTATTAATTTCTTTACAAAATCCGAGCAACAGTAGCAATGATAGCTTCTTTTGTGCATGCTTTTCTTTTTCAAGAACACCGACTTTTCTTCCAATCATTTCCCCCATTTTAATTAGTCACAAACACACACACATGCACACACATCTAAGCTACAAATGGCCCTACGTCCCAAGAAGGCTATCGATCTCTTTTGTGCTCAAGTTTGTTACCTTAGAGTTAAGGGATCTCCCCAGGTCCTTCAAAGCACTTTGTTGGGAAATTTTCTGCTGGTCGTCCCATCAATGGAGGATCTTCATGCCTACAGCTACATCAACAAGCATTGTGGTGTCTGTGGGGAATTAATGGTTGGTCTCATTGATGCAAGGCATTTTCTGTTACGCATCAATTCTGAAGAAGATGTGTGCAAGGCTTTTGCTCATGAGAGATTCCAAGTTCTTGGTTTCTGGTTTCGATGATTTCGCTGGACGCAGGATCTTGATCCCAAATGACACTCTCGTAGCTCCTCTTAATTTTCCAGTTCTCCCTCTTCATATGTTTCATCCTATCTGGCAGGTGCTGTTGGGCCTTTCCTTTTGCTTTTATGGATACACCTACAAAAACAATGTCTTGCCTAAGCGTGCCCGAGTTTGCATTGAAGTTGATTAATCTGAAACTCTTCGTTCTGGCATTAGGGTTGGCTCCTTGACACAAGGCTTTTGGTGAAGCATTTGTTATGAAAAAGTTCCTGCATATTGCTCTTCTTGCTGTCTTCAAGGGCGTTCTTTATCAAATTGTCGAAAATTCTATCTGTAAGGATGCCAATGATGTCAAGGTTGATACTGCTAAGGCTTCAGAGGACAACCAATTCAGATCCCCTCTACAAATCAAAACCTTGTACCAAATGATTCTTGGCAAACAACAATCGCAAAAACAAACCTACCATTGTTTCGTCATCTCCTACTCTTGATTTACCTCATAAGTCATAATAATACTGATTTAGTGTATACAACCACTCTAATTTGACCTTCTATTTCTGAAACCCACCTAAAGATATTAAATCTTGATAGACAGCCATTAACCAGACCAATACTCTTCCTCCGCTTCATTCCGACCGAACTAATACGAGAGAGCATATCTCAACCAGTCTCAGATATTATGGTTTTTGCACAACCTTTGCCTATTATTGAGAAAGTTTCCAGGAATTTATAGATGTTGATCTTCGTTGTTATAGTGAGAGTTTACATGCTTTACACACGGCTAGTTTTGTTCAGAGAAATGGTTCAACATAGTTTTCGGATGAATCTTAAGATGAAATCCAGATTAGCATTCTGATTCAGCCTCCAAACAGACAATCGACAATGATGGAAAACTTTTAAGCCTCAGGGTATGAAGTCCCGATCTTTACCCAATTGATGATGTATAATATCCTTGTTTGGAATGCTTGGGGTGTTGGTAGCAATGCTACTATTCTTTGTATCAGAAAATTGGTACAATCTTATCAAGTTAGAATTTTGGTCAGTGCTGAACATATGATCAGAGGTGACAGGTCAATCTCACTATCCTCTTTGCTCAATTTTATCTCATCAACTAATTACTTAGATGCTGGTGGTAAGATCCTATTGTACTGGAATGATCATGTTGATGCTACCACTCTATCATGGATCAATTACTTCATACCAAAATTCTGGATTGATAAGACTTTGCGTCTTTCATTTATGCCAAATTCACTATTCATCATGATTCAATGCGATTTTGTCTTTGCCAGGATTATCCCCTTCCTCTCCAACTCTCCTCAAAACCAAATATGATGAGCGTATTCAAGATGGTATTGCAGATGACATCCAGTTATGGAAACCATCAATGGACGGCAATTTATCTATTCAGTCGGCATGCAGGACCCGCTCACCCCACTTTTAAGGAAAACGGGAGGAAATTTATTCCATGTAAAATCAGCTTTTTTACATGGAAATTACCTGAGCTCTCCCGAATTCCTCCATGCAATCATGCCATACATATATGTTTACCAACTAAATTTCACAGCCTGATATAGAGACTATCAATCACCTTCCCTAAAGGAGAATTTTCAACCAAAGCTTGGTATCATCATTTCGGTCCTGAGTTCGGCATGCACATCCGAGGCATTCATGAATATTGGTTATTTTGTTTCATGATCCAACAGTGGTTATCCTTCTCATCCACTCATACGAACTTGGCATTTGTCTTTATCTTCTTCCTCTACTTATTGTCTGGGAACTATGGTTAGAAAAAACTAAAGCCTAAAGGAGGTTTGAAAACTCGATCTGCAGAGTGGAAGTCCATATATTCAGGATACACAGATGGCTCCAAGAAACATGTGCTATGTACCCAGTCAAGAGAAAACAAAACATATACATCTACACATTTTCCTTCTCCTTAGCATTAATATTCCTATTCAGATATTCCACTCTAAACCTCTACTTTTTGATACATTAGATCAAACTTCTTCAGTCAAGGGTGACTATCAATGTTGATGGTACCTCTCTAGCAGTTCTGGTTGTTGGTGGGGGTGTAGCTCGTGACGAATTTGGCATTGCTTTGGCCGCTTTCCTCAACTTTTATGCAGAAGGTACCCATAATTTGGCAGAGAATGGCAAAGACTCATCATTCGATCTTATTCATCTCTTGTTTGTTGTTGGGTACCAAATTCCTAAATCCCTTGGCCTTTAAGATCTTGGTAGTTGAAAATTTGTGATCTTCTTTCGCAAATTGATTTCCAGATCTCTCACTTTAACAGAGAAGCTAATGCAGTCGCCAACTATCTGGCTTCACAAGCCCAGTGGGAGAGATCTTTCCACATCTACTGCCCTGAGCTCTCCCCTACCTTGACAGCTATTTGGCATGCTCAGATTAGATTGTTGCTCCAGGCCATGCTTCCATACTATTTCTTCATTGTATCCACTTGGTTCTGTTTCTACCCCAAGTTGTGTAACTTTTCTCTCATTAATAAATTCTTTTGCTTGTCACGAAAAAAGAAAAGAGAAGAAAAGCATTGATTGCTTCTTCAGTCACCAAGCCTTATTAGTCTCTCTTTGGGTGCAGTGTTGCCATCAGAAATAAGGTCTAGAAGTAAGTTTTGGTGTATCCTTTGGCAACAGGTGAAATTTGAGTTGTTCAATTTTACCATTCAACTGTTACATAATCCTATACACCCTTTGACATCCACCAGCTTCTCTGTTTTTATTTTGTGCATACATTTGTGTTTTAGATTGGTAGATGGCATAATGTCCTTGCATTACATGACAATGGATAGAAATATTATTTCTAACAGCCACGAATTTGCTCTGGATCCTGTGGAAAGGCCCTCAGGTACGATCGATGCTTTGCCCTAACCAGGAATGTGCTTTCCATACTTGACTGCTGTATCCTTCAGAAATTAGGCCAATCTTTGCAAAAACCTCCTTTATCTTCCAATTGTATCCATGGCTGAGGCTGTTTTGGTGCGTGACAGGACCAATGTGTGACTACTATCATGTAAGAACAACATCAGCATACACTTGCAAATTCCTGAAGACTTTTTTTTCTTTGAATGCATATGCATGTTTCATTCCTCTTTTTGGTGAACAATTGTGTTGGTATTGACAGTAACCTGTTTTATTATGTTATGTCCACTCTAAAATAGTTGCGATACTTCAGTTTTGCTCCATGCAGTGTTTGTTCTCATATCACAATAGACGCGTACAACATCTTTTCTGCACTGAAAATTTGTGTTACTATTTTTATTTGTTACTTTGAACTTATGAAGTTTGTCCTTAGGAAGACGTTGCGAGATCTGCACTTGAGGTTTAGGAAAACTAAAGAAGTGGTTTGCAGGAGATCTTTTAGTAACATGGGAAGTTCAGAAGCAGAGCATTAGGAGTTGTGTTGTTTTAGGGCAGTAACTTATCAACTCTCAGTGAGTTGCAGTTTCTCTTAATACTTCAGAATGTTTACTTCATTATTTTCTTGTTCCATTGGCAAATTCTATAATCTACTGTGCTTAGAGTTGGGAATCTTGGGATTTGGATTGATGTATTTGTTGTAATTAAAGGTTTGGAGATCAAATATTGCATTAGTTGGTTCTATAGTTTTGAAGGCTACATATTAGGGCATTTTTCAGGTTATTTGATTTATGGTACACCTAGATTATGAATTCTGAAATCTTATGTGGACCTAACTGCTAAAGTTGTCCCGAGTTGATTTCTGGTAGTCGAGAAAAAAAAATTCCCAAAAAATGAGTGTAACAGATGAATAGTTTCGAGGGCTGGTTTTGGTGAGGAGATTATCCCATTCTAAAACTTCGAATGCTATAATCTGTTGATTTTCAACCAATATATGATGGGATTGGAAGTTTTAGAATGTGATGATTTTGAGTGAGGATGATTTACTTGGTAGTAAGGAGAATATCCTCATCAAAATTTAATCCTAAGATCATCTCTATGTGCCCTAGGATCAGTGTACAATATAATGTACATGATGCAGTGCATGCGGTCCCCTTTTCTACGAAAGGTTTTTTTTTTCTTCAGCCCTCTTAAATCCAACGGCTCCCTTTGCTTGATTTTTAGATCGTGCACCTCATCATTCCAGTGCATCATTTTCACCCGACTACATGGACTCAAAAACATTGGTTGGGTTTTTTTTCTTTCTTTTTAGGCATTTGAATCTTAACTTGTGTGAATTGTACTTGTTTGAATAGATTGAATCTAATTTGTTTCTGTACTTTTACCTCTTGGATTAGTTAGATTTTTAAAGTGAATATTCAGCTAAAAAAATCATATGAATTTGACAGGTCTAATTGGATGTGCAAAGATACAAACCATTTGATTTTAAAAATTTTAAGCTTGAAGATTCAACATAATGGAGGGTTAAATTTACACGGGTCAGATTCAAATGATTAAAACAAAGAAATCACACCACCTTAAAAAACCAAAATTGGTGCTAGAAGCATAGGTGGCATGGTTGGTCTCATTGCCAGATCAGTTGGAAAAGTCTTCAAACCAATTTTAGAGGGGAATACGTGGTCGCTCCTGCCACATTAGCTTTCGGCACCAATTCTGATTTTTGGTTTGTCCAAAAATGTTTTTCCTTTTAATTAACTCCCATGTTACATTGACTTTTAAGTATCAGAAACTTTTTTGAAGTCATGTTCTGAAAACAGTATACGTTGATTGATTAGCTTCTAATGCTTGTCACTTAGGGTGTGTTTGGTAGGCAATAAAAATAATCTCGATATGGCAATCTGGGTTTGTAGCAGGTGCCAGCTAATGGTTTTGTTGATAGCACAGACTTAAATTCAAATCCCGCTCGCATCAAATTAAAACTCTTATATTCACACTAGATTAGTGAATAGTGAGCTACTGGCAGCCTGTTAGGGTTTAATACGCAATTTTATAACATAAACTTACATAAAATATTAATCAATGAATCAGTAAACCCTAAACCTTAAATTCGCATACATACTACTTTTTGAACTTGGAAAATGGCACTTGTTAAATAAGTTTGGTAAATGGGGATTAAATTAACAAACTTGATATCAAATAATAAGTTTTAGTGTGTAAGTTGGTCCATAAAGCTTGACTTAATCTCAGTTTTGACAATCACTAGCTAGTTAATTTTGATTGTCTTTTATGTTTGTCTAATTAATTAACTTCTTGTGATTTAAACTATCATTCTCACCCTGCATCTTTCACCATCCTTAGCTGTAAATATCCCTTGATGTCATTGACAATGGAAGTTAAGCCAACAACTAAGAGGTAGTAGTTAATTTTGATGCTTAAAAAATTGATTTATTTGCGTAAAAACGTTCCAAGCATTTTAATTATTTTATGCTTAATTTGGACTTAATCATACGTCGTATACTAAATTCCCTGTTTTAAAAATAAAATTGGACTTAATTAAATAAATTTCATGCATTATTTAACTATTAGCAATCCCATAATGTTGGGTATAACGGTTGAGAAAACGTCGATTTCGTTCTTGTTTAGTGAATGTTTTACGCGTTAATTAGCCATCGCAATCTTCTTCTTCTTCTTCTTCTTCTTCTTTTTTTTTTTTTTTACTGTAAATCTCAATTCCATGACTCGATATCGAGTCCAAAAAAACTTTATTTGCTATACAATTTGTTTTTATTTTTGTTTCTTTTTATCGATTATGTCATTTTAAGAAGAATTAAAATCTCAATTAATTTTCTTGATTGTACTTAACACCAATAAAGAATTAAAAGTTAAATGAACTTTTGAAATGTAATTTGTGAGGAATGAGGACCCTTTATGAACATGATGTCCATACAGCAAGTGTGTTAGATATATTGGGCCTCATATTAGGCCTGTGTGAAGTCAGGTGGATTATAGGTGAACTAACAAACGACATAACGACCTAGAGCCATGATACATTAATGTAGGGTGATATTCAAAAATTTACGAACAAAATAATAGAGAATCTATTCTCTAAAATAAATTTCATTAATCATAAAAAATTAATTATTTTTTTTATTTTTTGAACTCTTTATATAAATAACTCCTACATAACAAATTAAAAACCTACTAAAAATACTAGAAACTTGGTCTCTAAGGTATACACAATTTTCTAAACTTATTCAAAATAGAAACATCTATACTTTCTAAATAAGCCCTAAATAATAAAAACGAGATTAACTTATTTTTATTTAGAATAAATTTAATAAAATCATTTAAATAAATAAAAAATTTAGTTTGTCCTAAATCATCATTCATCAAGAACTGTGACAAATGTACGTCTTTATATGTAGATTTCCTCTCTATTAATTAACACCAAGTCCTTTTGAGAAAATCCGACACTGTATATTCAACTGTGGTTAAGTGGAGACAATATCAGTATGCGTAGACATGTACGTACGAAACGTACCATTTGCATGGGATTATTTTATGCATACGTTAATTTAGATAGATTGGTTGGATAGTAAAAAAAAAAAAAAAAGTGCTTAGCCGACACTGAAACAGAATATAATGTTTTTGGTGACATCAGAGACCTCAAATTAAACCAAATATTTTTAGATAGAGTTTGGCCCCTCAGACAAGAAACCTAGCTTGCTTCAACAAGCAAAGTATCCTCTCTCTCTCTCTCTCTCTCTCTCTCTCTCTCTCTCTCTCTCTAGATCTCTCTCTCTCTCTCATCTGTTTCTGTCTCTCTCACTCAGACAAACACACATAGAAGAAGTAGTCTTTAGCTTTGGTGAAGAAGGTGGTGACTTTGGTTTCTCTATTCCTTGAAAATCTTTGGCTTCTTTTTAATGCAAAAGAGGAGAACTTGTGATGAGAGCAAATGATGTGAGGAAGAAAAATAATAATTCAAGTGAAGACATTAATGTCTCACTTCTGAGTCTTCTTTTTTCACTTTGATTTAATGACTTTCATGCTTTTGTTTTTTACTCTTTTTTTATTTTTATTTTTATTTTTATTTTTATTTATAAAGTAAGATTATTTAGGAGTAGTTTTGGTTTGACTACACTAAGTTAATTGATCGGAAATTTGACTTGCATGCACCCCAATATTTTTTCTATTTTAACACTCAAGTTATTTTTACTCTTATTAATTAATTAAAAAGTTAACAGTAAAATGGATGATTCTACGACTATAATTTCAATCATTTTGTTTTACTTGAAATTAAAGAAAATTTAGTTTGAAAAAGTAGTCATTTACTAAGGGCCCGTTTGGTTCGTGATTGAAAAACTTGTTTTCAAAAACTAATTTACACCTAAATTAACTACATTTTGTATCACATCTAAAACTATTTTTTTGACTTTACTATAAAATTCTAAATGATTTCATTGAAAACAAAGAAAACAACATTTTTTTGTTTTGTAAAATCATACATGATTTTATTGTAAATCCTAAAACAGTTTTGGATGTAGTACAAAATGCATATTAGTTTAGGTGTAAATTAGTTTTTGAAAACAAGTTTTCCAATTGCGAACCAAACGGGCCCTAAGTGTTTCTACGTCTAATCAGTAGTTTTTCAAACTAACTTTTCTTTTAACTTTGAGTTTTCAAAAGTAGAAGTATATTTAGATATAGAAGCATTTCTACTTTTGGTTCCCGTAATATAAATGATTTACGGGCGGATTTTTTATTGTAATAATCTTTTATCGTGTAAATAAAATGCATAATGTAAGTGCACGACCCCTAGCTCTTTCGATATAATTGCTAAAGTAGGGTCCATGCCAGGTGCGATTCGCTAGTAAAGTATGTACATAGTGTTGAACAAACAGTTGTTATAACGGTAACGACCCTAGGCCGTTACATTATATCATTTTAATGTTGTTATACGATAACATGTTTTTTTTTTTTACTGTTATAATGGTTATATTAATTGGCAGTTATGTTGTGAAAAATGAAAAATAACATAAAAAATTATTTATAATATTTTTTTTAATTTAAATGCCATTGTTTTCTATTATAAGGACTATTATAGTGTGTTTGGATGTAGAATTCATGTTTCCCAAAGGAAACATGAGTCCTTGGAAATATGGATCCCTAGAAACATGAATCATTTGGTTTGTTTGGCATCCATAAAAGAATTCATGGATTCATGAATCCTTAGAAGCTTGAATCCTTTGGTTTGTTTGGCTGCCATTTAAAATCTAAGGAAAATCTATATTTTGTTGTTTTAATTTTGTGGGGTGTAATCTGCATTGAATTGGGTGAATACATAGTGAATCCTTAGTTTAGAATTCCAGCAAATTCTAAGGGGGGAGGTGGGACTCCAAAATAGGGATTTGCTGGAAAACATGTTTCCTTGGAAAATAAGTTTCCAGAGATTCTTGGCAGCCAAACAGACTAGAGAAACATAAATCCCTGGTCCCCACTGAATCCCTACCTTGGAAATCTCCCATCCAAACAAACCATTAGTTTCCATTATAACCATCGTTATAAATGTCTTTTGTTTAAAACAATGTCAGTTAATTAGGCCTCAAAACAGCTATAACGATTATAACGGTAATGACCCTTATCATTGCATTGTTATAACAGTAACCTACAAATATTGAATACATAAGATGAGTGCTATTTTGTCCACTCACTTTTCAAGACGCTACATATTTTTTTTTTATTTTTCTTCCAATCATTAAAAATTATAAAGTCAACCTATAGTCTCTTAAAAAAGGACAGTGCTAGCGTGACACCAAGTTTTGGTGTCGACACCAGCACCTTTTGGCCCAAAACAAGGGCCTAGGGCCCACATCAGGGGCTGATTTTTTGGGACCATGTTCTCCTCATCATGTAGACCATCTCAACAAAAAATCAATCCATTCTAAAACTTCTAACTTGATCAAACATTGAACTCTATTTATCACCGTTTATTTTCTTACCGTTGATTTCTAACCGATTTCTAGCCAACGTTTGATTGGGTTAGAAGTTTTAGAATGGATTGAGTTTTTGTTGAAATGATCTAAATGATGAGGAGAACATGATCCCAAAAAATCAGCTCCTGATATGGGACCTAGGCCCTTGTTTTGGGCCAAAAGGTGCTGGTGTCGACACCAAGCTAGCACGGTCTCTTAAAAAGTTCAACTTTAATTAATAGTTGGATAAAGATGACATACTCGAACAAAATATACACTACATACATATGTGCCATGTGTACAAATATCGATCTGAACTAGGATTCTAGTGTGTGGTGTGCAGCCTAATTATTTACAATATCATTTTTAAAAAAAAAATTTAAAATTTAAAAAAAATCACTTTAAAAAAAATTATTTATTAGTTTTTCCCGTTTTAAAAAACAGTACCAAATCTCATGAAGTGTGTGTACTATGGTTGTACGTACGTAAGTAGTGAATTGAATATGTGAGGAAATAAATAAACTAAACTAATACAGGGGTTTAATTAATTAGGGTATTTTGGCACCCAATTACTAGGAGATTAATAATATTAATAAGTCGTTGGCGGCCATGCAATCAATGACGAGAGAGAGGGGTTGTTGTTGCGTGCATGGAATTTGTAAATTCAACCAAAAATGGAGTGCCATGTGTCACCTGATGCTGACACTTAATTTTAGGGTTAATTAATTACTTAATACTCACAGTTTTTTTAATTGGAAAACTGTTTTAATCATATTCTCTTTAAGACTTAAAAAACTGTTTGGTTCCAAAAGACACATATAGTCCTCTAAATTCTCTCATTACCTAATAAGTCCTTAGTTTGATCTTCCATAAGACATTAGTAACAATATCACATCTCTTCTAGTATAACACGACTCTTTATCGACTCAAAATTAGCTGTTTCTATGAAAGAAAAAAAAAATCATCTAATATTTTTGCGTGACGCACAAAAGGGGCCAACTTCACCTTCCCGAGACTCGTGTGTGCATTTAAAAGAGAAATGTTATTGGGACCGGTCAATATGTTTGTCCATCTAAATAGATTGAGGTAGCATGCAACCTCAATTATCTATACACAATGGGGGGTGGTGGATTGACGAGGGTGCCACCTCCATCTATTTAGATGGGCAAATTTATGGGCTGGTCCCAAAAGCATTTTTGCATTTCAAAAACACGGCTATGCATAGTTGATAATACTAAGGATATATTTGTCATTTACAAAAAGGAAAGGGTATCAGTCTCTAGTTTCTACTTAGTGTGAAAAAAATGTCATAGTACACGTACGCCAGTGGTTACACTATGGAATTATTAATAAATAAAATATAAAGGCCGGGGTCCATAAGGATTGTGTATAAATGGGTAGCTATAGTTTTGGTAGGAATGAGAGGAGGCAGCTAAAACATAAACATATATTTACATGGGAAGGTCTCCTTGCTGTGATGAGAATGGCCTCAAGAAAGGCCCCTGGACTCCTGAAGAAGACCAGAAGCTTGTCCATCACATTCAACTACATGGTCATGGAAGCTGGAGAGCTCTCCCTAAGCTTGCAGGTATATATTCATGATATATAACTCTCTCTCTCTCTCTCTCTCTCTCTCTCTCTCTCTCTCT
>MVGT01004510.1:509959-527500 GCA_002174775.1 Macleaya cordata
TGATGTCAGACAGCGTAATGTGTTTTCTTAAGAAAAATAGTAAAAAAGTGAAGAAAAGACACGTTCGGTATTTTTAAAAAAAAAAATCTTTTTCCAAAATGCCAGGCAGTATGGTGTCTGATGCCAAGCAGCCCCCAGGGACACCGCCTGGCATTATTTGAAAAGAAATTTTTTTTTAAATGCCGCTTGTGTCCCTTATTTAATTTCTTATTAATTTTTTTTAGAGTAACATTGAAACCCACCGACGTTCAACTCTCAAATATAGGCCAAATTTGGTAGGCCAAATTTTGCTTTTACTGTGTGACCGTTGTGGATGGCCTTAGCCATACTTTTAACCACGTTCCGAAGGTTATATTGTGTGTACATTTCACCACGGTTTATAAGAACCGTGGTATTTATTATAGTTTTTACCACGAATTTAAAACTATCATACTTTTCACTGTGGTTTAAAAAACATGACCATAATCATTCATTCTTTTAACCAAATTTCTAGAAATCATAGCATTGATCACATGATATCAACCACGGTTTTATAGCACAAAGATCTGTGGTCTTTATCTATGACCACGACTAAAAAATTGTGGAGAGCAGATCCTCTGTCCCCATTTGCATGTGCCCTCCATGTGCCCACCTTGATTTGATTCGAACTAACAGCTAATTATTTTGCAAGATTATTCTCCTTGCTATATAGATCACTCTCGCAAAAAATCAGCAATTTCTAAAACATTTAATCCCATCAGATGTTGATTGGAAAAAAACGATGATAATGAACGATTTATATTTCAATCAACTTTTAATAGCATTAGCTGTCTTAGAATAAATTAATTTTTTTATAAGAATGATCAATTAGTTGTTGGTTTGCTTCCATGCGGTCCTACAAGCCAAAATAAATGTGGGCGCATAGAGAATACTTGCAAATGGGGACATAGTTCTTGTTTTTTACCCACGTTTAACATTGGGTTAAAGTAAAAAAACCCAAAAAAATTAAAAATGATTTGGGAACATTTTATGTATAAAATAGATAAATCAGCAAATAGAGGCAACGGTACTGGTTCTTATCGGTTTTTATTTTAAAGGTGGATCCGAACCAAGTTAAACCAATCTAGTTCTATTTGGATACCTGGTACATCCATTTCGGTGCTTAATATCAAACATTTTTTGTATAATAAAGCAAACAGATTCAATTTAAATTGGTTTTGGTTCCTACATCCTACCAGTACTGCCAGCTTAATTCTGGGACATACCTAACCTGTACCTATTAAATGTAAGCAGTTATGTTCCCGAACCAAAATATCTTAATCCTAAGATTGACATATTAATTATTTCGGTTCCGATTAGGTTGGACTAAAGTGGTGTTTGTGTTTTTTTAGGCATCTGAATCTGACTCTTATGAATCTGACCTTGTAGGATCTTGAAGCTTACGAATTTAAAAATGAACGCATTTGGATTATAAATGAGTCGGACTTTCATCTCAATTTTAGATTAATTTTTGGTTGAATGCTTATTTACAGAGTTTGACTCGACCAAGAGATAAGAGTATTCAAAATTTTGAACAAGTCATATTCAAACAAGTAAAATTCATATGCCTAAGATTGTGATGCATTTCCACTTCCACCGGCGGAGGTTCCTTAAAAAAAATTGTGATGCCTAAAGAAACAAACTCCACCTAAATCTTCATTAACTTTTGTGTGAATCTAGAGGAATATCAATCGATATAGATCATCATATCCCCAGATAAGCCTATTCTGGAACTTGTGACCCCCTCCAAATTAGACAAATTTTAAACATTCTTTTTTACTTTTGATGGAGTTAGAAATTCGAGTTGGGTTATATAAGAATCTACATAATGAGGAAAACATCGTCACAAAAAATCAGCTCTTAGATTCTTTGCATGTGGGCACCAATTTACGCAAAAAGAAAAAATAAGTGGTGCAATATCCAACCGCATATTCATTGTTTTCATTTTTTTTCTAAATCTCTGTATGCCCTGATTTGATGTCTTCAACTCTTCACAATTACAAGCATTCGGTGTAATAAAGCTAGAACTCTCGGATACCCATCTCTCTATCCCTCAAGAAATTAGTAAGTAGGTCAGTATGGGACCATCCATCCCCAAGTAATCAGAGCATAGAGTGAGAGTGAGAACAGGAGCATCGGAACAGCAAATAAAAAATGTCTCCTAATTCTAAAATGTCTTCGCTTCACCAATATACCAAAGTTCTAGTTACTAAGATCCATCCCATCAAAAATTTCGAACTGGAGACCAATAATAGTTCTTTAATACTACCAATCTATTCCAAAAAATAAAAATACGAAACTCAATCCTTAAATCATCTCCAAGTGGGCCTTACAAAAGCGCGCCGCGCATATAGAAAAGTCGTAAGGTTAAACCGTGGAAGTCAATATATTTTTTAAGATCACCACTTTGGACTCTCCATTTGGAAAATAATTGACAATCGATTTTTCTTTCAGCTCAGCAAAAAAATTCGAGTCCAAGATAAGATGTAACTTTGAACTCTCTTTTTAAGTGATTTACCAGAAGACTGATTATGGATCATAAATGCAAACCAGCTTCTCTACAGCCATGAAAAGCCAAACCCTATTTTAAGCATAACATAAAACATATCCTCATAATCATTGAATTAATATTACAAAAATTTATAGTCCACAAATAACTGGACTTTCACATCCTTCTTTGCCTGGGTCCAAAAGGGGGTGACTAGACTAGGCCACAGAAGTAGTTTTCTGATTTTTCAGTCCAAACAAATTCTCAAACAACTTTGGAGCCATCGGTGGAAGGTTCAGAGGCTCCGGAGCCATGAAATTGACTATCTTCTCATGAACATGGTACCTGCAATATCATTAACACAAAAATTAGAAAGGTAAAAAAGAATAAGAGTTCGCTGTAAACAAAAAAGAAATCAGGAAATCTAGAACAGCCATGCCGACGATATCAAAGGGGAAAGAGAAGCAGAAGATCCATTACCTGATCTTGCGGCTCTTTGAAGCACGGCGATCGACGATCTTTCGCTTCTTAGTCTGCAGTCTCTTCAGAGCATAAAAAGCCGACTCTGCAAAGAAGTCGTATAATATTAAATCCCAAAATGATACCTCAATGCATGAATTCTATGATAATAAAATACATGCTTGCTCATAGTAAAATAATTTTAGTTTTATCACTTTAGAAACCTTTTTTTTCTTTTTTTGCTAAACATATTTTTCATCACTTCAGAAACTGAATTGGCACATTTGGAAGCATCATTGTAAATCACCTTTCAATGAAATTCAACCCAACCCAACCCAACCCAACCCAACCCAAAAAGGGAAGCAATATCATTTCCCCTAATACAATCACTCAAACTCCAATTCTGAATAAGCCATCTCTGGATACCATTTCCCCTCCTCTACCTACTGACGCCTCAATTATATTTTTTGATGCATCTTTTAAAGCTGATGATCTTTCTATTGTTGCTGCTACAACAGGAATCTTCAAAGGTGCAAAAGCCATCCATGGCTTAGCAACCGATGCCTTAGTAGCAGAAAGTACAGCAATTAGGGAAGCGATATTTTCAAACAGAGAACTCACTATACATCAGCTTTATCTAACGGGAGATGGTAAAGTGTTGATCAACTTCCTTCAATCAAAGGTGACATCAATCCCTTGGCAAAGTCATGGTAAATTATATGAATGTAAAAGTATCTCAAAGAAATTTGAATTTTTCGGTTGTAAATATATGTAGCTAGAACTTCAAACATTGTGTCAGATAAGTTAGCTAAACTTGCTAGAGTATGTAAGATGAATGGTATCTGGATGAATTCTCCTCCTGTTATTTTGGTTGTTTTGCAGGAGGAGAATTTCTAAACTAAAGGATGCAATTTCTCTATGAATTTTGGCTGTTACTATATATTTCGCTTTCCCATTAGAAAAATAAAAAATTATAACTCCTTGTTTAACTTTAAAAGTTATTTCTTGAGCAGCATACCCATTGAAATGCCTCCCCAATAGAGAAAAATGACATTTTAAAAAGAAAAGCAGGAAAAAAAATTTACCAGATGAGGCTGGGTTGTACGACTCGAAGAATTCCTTGAGAAGTTGCTGATAAAATTCAGAGTCATCCAGAAGTTCAGGGTCTCCATCCACGTTTGCATCCTAAGCATAGTCAAAAGGTGCAATAAATATCTTGATTTCCTAAGCAAAAAATTCTAGATGATCCACTTTATGTTGGTAAAGATCACTTCGAACCAGAAAAGCAACCAATTCACTATGGAAAACAAAAGAGGGGAAAAAAGATGAATGTAGATCTTCAAAATTTTCAGGAAAATTAATATGCATGAATCGAGCCGATCATCAGGATAGCTGGGGAATCGACCTTTGCTACCAATAGAAATAGAATTTATAAGATAGGGGAAAAAAAGATGGTTAAGGATGGCATTGCAGTATGTTTTTTACTTTTGTAATTTAGTTTAATTATCTACGGTATAAATATATGTGGACCATACACAAATTATGAAGTATATAAGTAATAAAAAGAAAAGGAAATAAAGAATAAGTGTCTGGGGCCCACGTACTACTAACTACTAATATGAACTCTAACATCATCTTTAGATTCGCCGTCTTATGGAACAATACCTGATTTTTCATTTTCCCTAAACCTGTCTTTTTGTGAATTTTCTCCAGCTTATCAAAGTGATGACATGTCAAAAGCTCGACTCAATTTGGATTAACTAGACTCTGTATCTATATAAGTGGATTTTCCATGTAGGATTTTTGGGATCCTTTTTCCTATTATTTGTTTAAGACAGGAAAATGGAGAGAGATGTCCTCTGATGGATTGTCAAGACGTATAAACGGAAGGCATGTCACTACATGAAGATTTCCTAAGCTGAAAAAAGAAAAGAACTTCTCTTTCAGTACCTAAATGATAGAATTCCTGGGTTTCCTCAGTAAGGTCATTGGCAGCCAACGCTAAAGTAAACAAAGAGAACGCTCTTTACAGAACCAAAAATTAACTTAGTAGAAGAACTTAAATCTTATATCTAACCCCCAAAAAGAAGGGAAAAAATAGGTTTTTATGACTCAATCGAGTTCTACGAGAGCTAGTTTAATGTGAGATCGACATGAAACCCAGTCAAGTCAAGCAAACTAGGCCAATTTCCAAGTTAAACTCAACAAATCGAAGTGTTTGTTACAGCAATCCTTCACCAGAATTCCTAACCAACGAGTATAAAGCAAAGACTCTAAAACATGAAACTCAAGGAAATTGAAGGATAAGTAAAACTTGATCTTCTACTAAAAATCCAATTTTGACAAAAACAACAAAAAGAACAAAGGCAAAAACTACAATTTAGTTCATTTAAACAGCCAACTAGCCAAGGATGCGTAAACCACAATTTTCAGTAAAAAATAATGTTTATAACCCCATTATTTTCCATCTCATAGTGAAAATTAAGTCTTCAAACAGTATTTCACTGTCTTCTGACAGATGTTTTGAAGTTTCTTATCAAGAAAATTTGACCTTTTCTTACAATTAAAAAACGCCAAAAAAACTGTAAGAGATCAGGGCACATTTTAAAATTCCAAAATGTTTTGGAACAAGGAAAATGATATTTCATTGTGGGTCCACCATAAAATCTTCCAAAATGAGTAAAACATAATGAAGTTACTTTAGATATGGTTTCAGCCAAAAATGTTTTACCATTCCAATACTGAGTACTAAACTTTGGATAAGTTAAATAATAAATACCTCTTCCTTTCCATTGCCGACCACATCAGGAACCTGCACATAATCAGTCAGATCAAATACAGGTAAAAAAAACTTAAAACAAAGTTCAAAAGATGTATCATTGTCTTATTTTGGTTCAAGTCAGTTTGCCGGGTAGATTATCAACTTACCCCTCCAAAAATACCAACAGTTGACCTCCTCAATTGCATCCTCTTAATCATTCTACTTGGATCCCTCATATAAGCAGCTACTTGTTCACTAATATTCTGCACTAAGAAAACAAGGCGATAAGTCTCACAGTTAATTTCACAAACCACAGAAATAGACCAGAACTAGCAGCAAACCTGATTAAAAGCATGTAACTTTCCTTTAAAGCCAGCAGCACCAGTGGTAACTTGTATATTTCTCTGCCATTTATCTATCGAGTTATCTCTGAATGAAGCTATTCTGCAATATGAGAAGTAAGAATCCAATTTGACTGACTCAAAACAGCTAAAACTTAGGAGAATTTGAACAATCCAGTATGAATATCTAATTGCACTTAAATGTGTGTTAGAAAGAAAAGAGAATCACTGAACTTTATGCTTGTGTTGTGCATGCTACAGGATTAAGGGCCCAGCCCATGCTGACACCCCAATGTCAGCTTGTGTTGTGCATGCTGTAGGATTAAGTGCACAAATCTGAAAACTTCAAAACATTAAGTTTCAAGGTTTGTCCACTAAAATCCAATGATATGCACAGTGCATGCTGACATTGGGGCACCAGGATGTGCTTGGGCATATGATTTCCGATTACAATATATGAAGTGTTCCCTTGATCACAGCAAAAGGGAATAAGAGAGCAACTAAGGGAAGAGATGCACATTCTAATATTCAGCACTAAATGGTAATATGATATTATGTTATCAAAAGTACTATATTAATAAATCATATAATTATCATATGGTACGTAATATTCTTTTTATGAAGATCCATTAATAGGGGATAATGGCTTCTATTTATTAGATAAAACAGAAATCATAGACAAGAATCATATTTTCGTGGAATTGATTAAATACCTTGAATTGCGAGGCCTAATGTAAAACAACTCATATGTTCATGAACCCAACTGTTTATTAAAACCTGGGAGAAAATCTTCTTTTTTTTTTTCTTTTGATAAACGAGATCATGAGGTTTATGCCTCACACCTCTCAGGCAGGGTCTTAAGGCTCTGTTCTCATGCAAATGCCTTCTAAAAGACTAGCATAAAAAAATGAGACATGAAAGTATAGCTACACAAAAATTGAAAGTTCACTTTTAAAGTTTTTAAGTCATTCAAATTTGACATATATGGTGATAGTTCTGTTCGTTATGAACTTATGATAGGATAATTAAAACAACCCAAAAGCACATGCACTATGTGAAAATATCCAAAGCACGACTTCAAAAATGCCAACCTGTGTTCTCAATTAATTAAGGTGTTTAAATACTATTTGGACAAGCATGGAGATAGAAATAGGTAGCACAAAGCATCTGATGGCTCTATACCTGGAATGCATTCGTTGAATAGGTAACCATTCTTCATCACTCCCCACATCCAAACTCTTAGATCGTTCTGTAACCTTAGAAGATTCATTGGTGTTGCCTTTAATAAAAGAAAAGGTGAAAAAAGGAGCAGGTTAATCAAGATCTCTTCATACATAGGCATAATTGAAAATTCTTTTCTACTTTCCCTTCAGTTTTCAATAATTGGTCCCTCCAAGGCCTAAGATCAAATACACCATTAAGATTTTTATTTAAAGAAAAAATGTATTCTGTTTCAAAGTAGGGTTTCAAAAAGAACGAGTACGTCGAGTAACGAAAAAAAAAGTAGAATAATGACTTCTTAGTTTTCAATGGTTGTCCCTTGCAGAAGGATGGGTAAAAAATTACGTGTGCATCTTCAACAACATTTCACTCGCTTTCTATAATACATTCTTTTTAAAGGCTTTCTGTAAAACATTGACACACTTCTACTCTTCGTTTATTTTTAAAGAATCGGTACACATGTCCACGAATACGAAAGTAGGTAAGAATTTCATTTAATACCATCAGTAATCTGAACAACAGAAGGATTCTTCTCTAGCAAAGCCTGTCAAAGTAAATGCACCAAAGTAATTAGATGTACATCAACTACTTTTCAAATCATTGGCAAAACAGCACTAATCAGCCTTCAAACAATATCGGCATGCAAACAGAGATCGATGAGCTATCAGCCTATAATAGCTAACCTCTTGAAGTTCCAATAAACAATTTATTGTTTGCTCAGATGATGTTATCAGGTCAGAATATGCTTTATCGATTGCTTTATCTGAACCACAGAACGAGGATCTGTGGGGTTCCTGCAAGCAATACACCGCAGTTTGACTAAATAAACCAAGTGATAAAAGATGGAAGATAATCAAAAAAAAATTATTGGAATTCAGGGATATTTTCAAACACTAAGTTGAGGTAAATGTTGACATTTTCTTTTCTCAAGTGTCAACACCATAGTTCACCTGGGGTAATTTATTTGAACTTGAGAACACTTTCTGCAGTAAGAACCTGAACTCAAGAGTCTTGTCCCAGAGAACCTTCACAAGAAAAGGGGAAATTTTTATGAAGGATGCAATGCTATAAAATAGAACAAACATTGCGACTAGAGCATGTGCCACTTGAATGCAAGAAAATTGACAATAATAGGAAAGATCATGGAATTCAAAACAAAGTTTTAGAAAAAGAAAAAGACAAAATCAGGGATCAAGAAGTTACAATGAAACAGGAAAGGTACTCAGAGCTACATAGATAAGTTGCAATGAAAAACAGCTAGTGATTGGGAAAAGAATTGCATTAAATAAACATAAGATTGGAAAATATAGTGTCTTAACAACTGTCAAATAACTAATTCCAATATAATATACCTTTTGGTTCTTCACAGCTTGGCCTTTAAGAAGATCTTCATCCTTATGACGCGTCAAATTCTTTAGAATATCTCTGTATGAAAAAGCAAACGGAGGTAAAAGTAATTACTTCTATCGGTTAAAAAGTATTTACACATATGCAAGTAACATGACATCTATGGCTAAATATATATATAAACAAAATAAAAAATAAAAACTAACATTAAGGTATTCATCACACCAAAGAAGAAAATGAGTACGTCCAAAGCGAAAAAAACGACAAAAAGATTTTGGTCTACCTGTGTCAAACAAATTTAATAATGAATTTTTCTGATTTTGTTTAAGACAGACAACATATATACACACAACACACCAAGTCGATAGTATCAAATCAAATAGCGCAGAATATTCTATAATATCACATTAGAAAATGATTACTTGCCACTTTAACACAATGTAAAAAACCAATGCAGCATGATAAGCACCACGATCTGATACAGAGCAATGCATCATAAGTTCATGATATTATTAATTTATCATCATTATTTACTGTACTAAAAATCTACAATTCTACATGCATGACTAATCGAAAAAGGGGAAAACTCTGCATACATGATTATTAAGCTAGCATTGATGATCCAAAACTCCTAATGACAGATGGAGGGTTGCACCAGGTTGATAACAATTTCCAGTGTAAAAATAAGTTTAAATCCCCTTATCAAGTTATCATAAATTTGCAGTTGCACACTTATATTTTCACGCATGCTAAGGTGTTTTCGAGTAACATGTTATGTTGTATCTTACGTTCATTCATAAGTGACCATGGGTTAGTTAGGACTTCCTTCAGAAATGACACACTGTAACCATTCCTAGTTTCCAAGAATGTTAGGGCTCCTATAACAGGCTGGACAAGTATGAGTAAAGAGCTGGTCCAAAATAGGATTCATTTAGCCACATGCAAGTCAGGGGGTAGGACATTTCACCTAGGGTGTTGCCACCGAGTAAGAATGTAATTTGCAAAAACAGTAACTCAAAGATGAAGGCAGGTTTTGAACTATAAATTTTGATGTTCCATAGAAAAGCCTGTGTTTAGCCTGATCAGTACCTCAAAGGTAAAGAGGGATTTCGAACCCAAGTTTGTTAGAACAACATTCCATGTTGCTGTAGTAAAACCTGTTCTTAACCAGATCATACCTCAAAGGTAAAGGGGAAACCCAAGTTTGTTAGAACAACATAAGAAACTTACAAACTGAGAAAGATTGCATCATCTATATTCAAATATCTTCGTTTTGTGTCCATTTTATCGGGCTTTTTCATTTAGGATCTTCATCATTCCACGACGTATCAATTTTCAATTTTCAAGAGAAAAAATAAAAATTTTGAAGTTATGTAGTTAATGTCTTACTGCTCTTCCTGACGAAGATTTAAGAACTCTTTCTCAAGTTCTTCCATCTCAGCATCCTTTTGCCCCTCCACTTTCTCCCCATCTTCTTCTTCCCCATCTTCTTCCTCCTCTTCTTCTTCTTCCTCATCCTCCTCTTCCTCGTCTTCTTCTTCCACCTCTACTTCATCCTCTTCTTCTTCCTCCTCTAGGTCCTACATCAAAAGTCCCAATTCATAAACCTAACATTGAAAATATGCAATAGAAATAATAAATAATCAAAATCAATGTATTGATTTATTATTACCATTTCAATTTCCGGGTCACTCTCATCTTCTGAACTGGAGCCACGGCGACTAACTCTGGTTGAGCGCTTGGAAACTAACCCCATTTCAAACCTTAACACGAATACAAAATTTACTCTTTTAGTTAGATTATAGGGAGTTTGGAAAAACAAATAAAAATACACGAATGCTTTGATAATTTGATTGGACAAAATTCAAATATTACAATACATCTTGAAAAATAGTTGTTGATATACAGTTGAAAGATAAATTTTAAACATGATGTAACGACCCTAATTTTTACACAAGTCCGACCGGTACTTATGCAAAAAGAGGTCGTTATTTTTTTTTTAGGGAACACACCCCAGTCTGTGACATCAGTAGAGAACATATATCCACTTATGATTACTGTAGAGAACATATCTCCACTTGTAAAATTTGTAGATAACATATCTCCACTTATTATTATTGTAGATAACATATCTCCACTTGTAAAATCTGTAGAGAACATATCTCCACTTAGCAGGTCTATAGATAACATATCTCCACAGTTGTACCATTGTTGAATGAATTATATAAAATAAATAGAGAATAATACTTAAAAACCAAAATTAAAAAAAAATCTCAAATGAGTTAAAAATCTGTACTTAAGCCTCATATTTGGCTACAAGGTAAAAGTAATTGAAGCCAACATAAAACCAAGAAATAGGTTTCCCCAATGTCTCTCATACTAAACGTTTGTACAATAATAAGAGTACTTTAATCCAAAACTTAAAATTAAAAATAAATAAGGGGAGTGGTCCACCCACAATGCACAATGCAACAAACCCCCACTAGAAGATATCAGTCAAGCGTGTTATGCCGCTTGGTCCCTACCACCTGAAATATTTAACCACAGGAATCAAAACTCCAACCAAGTTCACCGAGTCCGTAAGTTAAAGCAAAGGTATGCATTGATCAAATAATAGAAAATGAACCAATATACTATCAGACTAGTTGTAAAGGATAAAGAAAAATCATACTACGTACCTTGGAGTCGTAAGAAAATAACCACACCAAACAAATGAGATTTCAATAAAAGTAATGGAGCTCAGAATATAAATCTAGCCACCACAACAAATTCGAATCAATAGCTCTTGTTCAATTTTATTGTTCGTGAACTTATCCCTTCTGTGATCGTTGAGAGCGATGAAGTCCATACACAAGTAAAAATAGGAACATATCCCATCATATGGAAGCACCGCTTTTAGGTGATCATGCTCTAATTAATTTAGTAACATATCCCATCCCTTATTCTAGGAGACGTACTCAGCTCCCCAAACTCTCATGGCCGCTCAAACAATAATAAATTTTATTCACACCAAATTCGTTTTAGAATTCAATCCAAAACATCTATCTCCACGACCACAAACAGTACAACCACCTAACTCAATCATGTGTCCCCATAAACACAAAAATTCACTCATCATATCAAGCACATATAGGCGTGGGCAACCATTGTCTTTAACAAAAGTCTCCACCCTAGGTTGAACCATACGGAATCAACCCAAAGTGCTGTACAAGTACAACTTACTCTTGTATATAGGCATAAATTAATGTGTTCATACCATGCAGATCATCTATTATACAATTCAGAACGGGGGGCAGAGTTGTCCTTTTTATAAATTGTGCTGCTTCATAAGCCCCCTGCCCTCCTCTCTGCTTCTTCTTCTTCGTCTACCTCTCTCTCGATCTCAGCCTCCCCTCTCTGCGCCCTGCCCCCTCTCTCTCTCTCCGGAGGTTTTGAGCCGTGCCGGAGGCACGGCGATATACCTCGTTTATTACATGTCAGGTTGGTATAATGAGAAGTAAAACAACTATAAATCCATAATCAAACCACAATTCAAATAAGTTTTCAGAAAATCTGTGGGATAAAACATATGTAAGTTTCCATATTTTTCCATACAGCATTCACTCTAGATTATAGGCAACTAGAGACAAGCACATAATGAAATAGAGCTGATCATTATCAAATTCAGTAATATAAAAAGTAAAAATAGTAATAGTTTGCATCCTACTTTTGTCTCTAGGTCATAGTTTCTTCATTCTATATCATTTGTTCAATGTTACATCTGCCCTAACCAAGGCTAACAGTAAACGTGCCTCTAATTCGTTGCAATAATTTCCTCACAGCAATGATTCAACAAAGTTCAGCAGATTTGGAGAAATTCCCCCAATTTCCAAGCCCTAAAACCAAAAATCAGCCAAAAAGAAAGAGGGAGAGCAGCCATTAACGATCATAAACAACGAAGAGAAAGAGAAGAGAAAAAAAAAATGAAAAACTTACCTTGAACCACTATCGTCCAAGCCCACTTTTCCACTCGATCTCCTCTCTTCTCTCCTTATGTTTCTCTCACGTTCTTTCTCTCCCTTTCTTCTTCTTTTTTTTTCTTTTTTTTTTTTCTCTTTTTAACTAAAACTCCCCCTCCCCTCTCCAAAACGTGATTTAGAGGAGGGGTCTCCAAGCAAACCCTAAACTCCCCTTTTTTTTTCTAAAGTGACCACACACAAATTTCTAATTACTTAATTAATAATTTTATTTTTGTAGTCCCACACAAAAAACTTAACCAAAACAAAATTATAAGTATCCCTACCATAGGTTTAAAGCTACTCCCACATAGGGGGGTAAACGGTAGCTTATCGGATCGGATATGGCTATATCCGAATTCGAATCCGAACTTTTTTTCATTATCCGAATCCGATCCGATATCCGATGGATATCAAAATGTAGTGACCGAATTCGAATCTGATAATGTTATCGGATAATATTCGATTCGACCAGTAAGTAATTTCTACCAAAAATATTTATAGATATAGTGCGAAATCCCTAAGAATTTCTTCCACAAAATTCACTAGAAAAAAGAGAAGAAATTTAAAAAAAATCTCTAATATAAAAGCTGATCTACTCTTCTTCCTCTGGTTTTATAGGATTAAGGCTTAGTTGGAAAAGAGAAGAGAGAGAGGAGGAGAGAAGAAGAGAAAAGATAGAGAATTCAGCTCTTACAGATGTACCGTCCATGGCGGACTACTCTAGCGCTCCATTTTCATGGTCGCACCTCTGCTCCTTAAACCTATTGGACTGAGATGAAGGTTGACAAAGAGAATCAAAGGGACTAAAAGATTATGGGCCAAAGGGAAAATTAGGTATATTTTATCAACAAAGTAAGAACTAGGAGGAGAGAAAATGAAGAAGACATTTGCATAGATTACCTAGGTTTAACCCTTTTTTATCTTACTTTAGAAAAAAGAAAGTGGGAAGACAAAAAAACATTGTCACATGGGAAGACAAAAAAATATTTGCATAGATTACCTAGGTTTAACCCTTTTTTATCTTACTTTAGAAAAAAGAAAGTGGGAAGACAAAAAAATATTGTCACATGGGTTTGTTGTCTTTTTTTTCTTTTTTTTATTTGTCAGCTATATTAAAACTAACGTACATATTACTGTTGTATTGTTAATATAATAATATATATATATATATTTAATTCTTTATCGGATTCGGATAATTATCGGATAAAATATAACAAATACCGAATTCGTATCCGATAATGCAATTATCCGAAATCTAATATCCGAATCTAATATCCGAATCCAAACAGAAATCCGAAATTTCGGATAATATTTGAAATTTCGGATGCGGATTCGAATCGAATTTCAGATTTTCGAATATCCATTGACAGCCCTACTCCCACACATTTTATTTTTTTATTATTATTTTTTGGTAGAAGAATGCAACAAACAACAAGAAACAAACATAAACCACTACACTGCGATCCGAGATCTATCAGACTCTATCGCATTAACAATGGAAGAGGGTGGCGCTAGATCAGACCACCAATCTGAAATTGAAGACATAACCGAGTATTTTGCCAAATCATGAGTTACTCTATTTGTCTTCCTATTTGTGAATTTAAAGGAAACATCAGAGATCTGCGTTGATGCAGATTTGATGGATGAAATAATACTTCTGATACGCCAAGGAATGGAACGATTCTCATCAATGATAATCTTAACAACAACATCTGCATCTCCTTCAATGATGACCTTTTGTAGTTTCCGTTTTAAAACCCGAACTAATTACACTAAGAAATTTTAAAGTAAAGAATTACCAAAACAGGTTGCATGGATAAAAAAAAGATGACACCCACCCCTTCCCCTAAAAAAAAGGCATTTTTGGCATACTTAGAATAATTTTTGGATCTATTGTTGTGACTTGTGGGTGAGGTATTGAAGATGACCCACATAAAGAAAAATCATACAGGAAAAGCCTCCACCCTGAAAGTGATTAAGGAGCTAAGGGCGCTTCAAGTAGGGATGTCAATGGATACTCTCGGAGAAAGAACAGTATCTGAATTTGAATCCGAAAAAAATTTACTATCCGAAATAGACCCGATATCCAAACGAATATCCCATTTCACAATTCGGATTTGCATCTGTTCAAACTATCGGATATCCAATACTATAGGATTCGAACCAATTAGTTAATCAAATTTGGATATTATCGGATTTTCCAACTAAAACCGAATTTGATTTTAGCCAATATCAAAAATATGATAAGGTCGTTAATTATCAATTTATCATCTATACTATAATGGAGCTCCTATGAGGCTCGATTTGAGCCTAGCCGAGCCGTCTAAGGCGAGCCACACAGGGAAATGGAAGAGAGAGAAAGAGAGAGAAAGGGGAGTCATAGAGTCGAGCCGAGCCAAAAAGCGGGCTCAATTGAAGGCCCTGCGTGCCATTTTATGTTTTTCGATAGTGCCCCTGCGTTTTTAACAAATTAGACTCTCATATGCTGGAAGAAGGAGAAAAAAAAAGAGAAAAAGAGGGAGAGAAAAGAGAAAAAAAAAGAAAGAGAGAGAAAGAGAGAGGGAAGACACACGTGGGTCCGTACTTTAAAAAAAAGTTAGAAAGAGGAGAGAGAAGAGGAAAAAGAAAGAGAGATAAAGAGAGAGAAACGTCTGTTTTTTTTAATTTCTTAAGAACTTTTTAAAATACCGGATATGTCCTACTAATATTAATTATTTATTTACACTTGGTTTTCACTTGCCAGTGGAGTCATATAGAGTCAATCCAAAGGCTGTTTTTTTGTATGATGATCTCCTTACCGTCTAGATCATATCAGCCCATAAGTAGTTACTAATGGGCCCATAAATAGTTACCAATGGGGTCATATGGAGTTGTCTCTAAATGAGATTTCATGAAAACTTATTTCTTTTATTAATAACGCGCTACATAGTTTCTCAACTCACAGGGGCAAAATGAGTTTAGAAGCGTACGTGAGGGCAACACGCGTAGCACGTTTGGGCATCCAACCCACGCGTGTGAGGAGGATGGATAGCCAACTCACACACTCGAAGCGCGTATGGGGGGCTTGTAACTCATAATAGAGAATCAAGCCTCAAGAACAAATCAATTACACACAAAAAAAAATGCAACCCACCAAATGACAGCCCATAAACCCCTATCCCTATCTAAAAACCACAAATCCCTAAACTTATTTCAGATTTCCGTTTAAATTCTCAATTAAAACAACAAATTATTTGTAAATATCCCAAATCCTAAATCTATTTTACTTTAACATAATCTAAAAGCAAATATTTATTAATAACAATTTATATATTTTGCTTCACTCATAAGAAACAACATTTAACTAAGGAATAACAATTGGATGATCCAAAAGAAGAGAGGAAACATGTTATGTGCCTGATTTTACAATTAATTTAGTGAGGTTGATTAATAGTATTATTCTAATTTTAGTTAATTAATTAGTTTTTTATTAAGTTAGTAGTAGTATGTATATGAGTGATGGGTGTTTTTCAAATAGGGTTTGTTAGTACTTTGTCCAAATTGAATTAGTTATTTGTTATTTGAGGGTAAAGTGGATGATTTAGTGGAAGGATTAACGTGGGTAAGTGGGGTTGAATGGGTCGAAGTAGTTAAAGTGGGTAAGTTACAATGTGTTAATAATTCCTATTTTGTACGGATTTGATTTAGTTGTGGAAAGTTGTACGTGGGTTATTGGAGTTACTTGTAGTCCTTAAACTCTATGATTAATGAAATGGGAAAATAGAATATTTTGTGAGTTATCTAATGTATAGAGGTTTGTATTCCCTCCAAGAATCAATTTAAGGCTGGTTTTCCTCGAATTAAACCATTATCCCTATTTTTATTTAATTTTATCATCAGTTACGTGTTAGGCACGTAATAATTGGTATCAGAGCTGTTGATTTTAGGCGTGGGAGACATCAAGAGAGATGGAGGAGATGCATGAAGTCTTCCAAAAATTTCAGAAGGATCTGTTCAAACTTTTGGAGACACATCTACGAAATACGGAGCAGCTTAACATTTCAATTGATTAAAAACATGTTCCTACAATGTCGTCGTTGATTTTGCTACTGGAAAAATCCAGTTCACATCGTAGAAGCTATGTTTGTCGAAAGAGAATAATTCGTTCAAAATCTAAAATCATACATTATCATTGTCTTCGAAGGAAGCGGAAACAAGGCTTTTGTCATGTTCGTCTTAAACGGAAGCCATCATTGCCACGACTTCGTCAATCAGACCATCATCCAAGAATCATCAGAATTTTTGTATTCGACTGTTTTCATTGGAGCGGAAGGATCAAAATTAATATTACCTTTGTGACTAGGAACGCCATCAGTACCATATGGGATCCTGGAGGAAGAAACAACAACCTTGAGGACAAGGTTGAGTTAAAGGAGGGTATAATGTTATGTGCCTGATTTTACAATTAATTTAATTAGGTTTATTAATAGTATTATTCTAATTTTAGTTAATTAATTAGTTTTTTATTAAGTTAGTAGTAGTATGTATATGAGTAATGGGTCATTTTTCAAATAGGGTTTGTTAGTACTTTGTCCAAATTGAGTTAGTTATTTGTTATTTGAGGGTAAGTGGATGATTTAGTGGAAAGATTAATGTGGGTAAGTGGGGTTGAATGGGTCGAAGTAGTTAAAGTGGGTAAGTTGTAATGTGTTAATAATTCTTATTTTGTAGGGATTTGATTCAGTTGTGGGAAGTTGTACGTGGGTTATTGGAGTTACTTGTAGTCCTTAAACTCAATTTAAGGACTACAAGTATGGAGGTTTTGATTCCCTCGAAGAATCAATTGGAGGCTAGTTTTCCTCGAATTAAACCATTATCCTTGTTTTTATTTAAGGGTGTTGTTAAAGGGGTTCCTCAAAATGTTGGGGG